>ML286614.1:0-41156 GCA_005239495.1 Nicotiana undulata
TACGAAGTTTATTTCAATGTGGGACCTACTTTCTTCACCTTTTCTATAACGGGGGGACCCAAAAAAAAATTTAAATTGGGAGTGGGGCAGCGGGGGTGGGGGACCAATAATTTGGAGGAGGAGTAAAAAAATGGGGGAAGAGGAATGGGATTCGTCTGGAGGAAGACGATGCAATTTTAAATTGCACGTATAACGCCCTTATACGGCGCTATACATAAAAGTTATGTATAGCGCCGCGTATAAGGGCGCTATACTCTGACATGTACAGCTTTATGCCCAAATACAGGGCGCTATACATTAACGGTGTTAATGTATAGCGCCCTGTACTTGGGCGTTATACATAGTTCTGTATTTTTTTTCCCACTTATGTTCGTTCTTAATATTTTTTTTGGTATTATTTTGGTTCCGGACTCATTTTCTGGTGCAATCCATATCTTACTCTGATTGTAGATGTAACGCTATGCATCACTCACCACAGTAGATTGTATTTGGGAGCTGACAACGATGGTACTGAATTGAGTAAATTCTAGGATATGATAACTGTAAGTTTTCGAAGCTTGACTGAAAACAAAAGTTAAGGAATGAAGCTGCTTCTCTAATAGCCTCATCGAATAAAAGAGGGACGGATCTTTTGAAAAAGTCTATTTCCTCATTTGAGAAGTAGTCTTCAAAACTCATGCTCCCCTAGATAGGGGGGTTGTCGGCCTCTTTTGTATTTTATTTTTTTTGGAACATAAAGGATAGATTTATATAAACTTAAACGAAAGACATATTACAGGACCTTAGTAGAAATTGTTTCTAGGGCATTTTCATTGCCCGTAGTAGCTAGATTATTACAGATGTAGATAGGAAATTTCTTAACAACATAACAAAAATTATGCTTGTCCATTTTCATTACATGATCAAGCAAAAAGGGTGGACGTGCATGAAGATGAAGTTGAGTAGGGTTGGTACTCCTTGCAGCTTCTTTGGCCAGACTATGTGTTGCTCCATTGACCTCTCTGAAGTTATGCCTCAGGATTGGGTGCACCATCCGCATTCAAGAATGATGTGAGACAAGTGATTTCCATTATTAGAAATAAGAGTAATGATATCAGTGGAGTCTGTTTCGATCTCAAGCTTGTCCAATTTCCATTCAATGGATAGCTTAAGCCCCTCAAGAAGGGCCAGAATCTCAGCATGCGTGGATGATATTGCATATGTTGTCTTGTGATATCCCACAATCCAATCTCCATTGTAATCTCTAATGACTACTCCTATACTTGCTAACTCATTGAGGCCTGAGAATGCTCTATCACAGTTAAGTTTATACCACTTGCTGGGTGGTTTATGCCATTTGACATTGACATTGATCTTTTTGATAGTGGATGTGTATTTTTTCAGTAAGGAATATATATTCCCATGCTTGGTGCACCATTTTTTTGACATTAATAATGTTTTGAAAGCTGTTGGAATTATTGTTATTTCTATTTGTCCAAAGGTTCCAGATGGAATTTAATATTATTTTTATTTTGATCTATAAATATATCTTTCAATTCTTCCGACCAGTTATCCAGCTTTATTTGGTTGTTGTGATTAATGCCAAGGTCTTGCCAAAATTTGCAAGCAATGGGACAAGTTAAGAAAATGTGGAGAATGTTTTCAATGTCCTTCCTACAACATGTGCATGTGTTGTCTATGTTCATACCTAGGTGTGTCAGGTAAGATCTACAAGGAAGTCGATTGTGCATGCATTTCCATAATAAGAATTTTAATTTATTAGGACAATGTAGATGCCATATCCAGTCAAAAATTTTGGTAAAGGAGTGTTCCTTGTCTAATAAGGTGTAGCAAGACTTGGTTGTGAAGATGCCATTGAAGTTAGGTAACCAACTAATTCTGTCCACTTTTGAATCATTTGAGGGGATGGGAGTTGCATTAATGTTTTGGATAATTTCAGTGGGAAGGTTAAAGGAAATATTATGAAGGCTCCATTTCCCATTACTAACAATACTGGAAATTCTTAGGTGCTCGTCCTTATGTGACAATGGTCCTGAAATGGTTGATCCAAGAGAGTTGGAGTTCTAAATCCACTTGGTATGCCAAATGTTTAGATTTGTGCTTTTTGAAGGGTGCCAAAGGAGTCCTTTATTGCAAATTTCCCATCCCTTGTTGATCGCTTGCCAAATAAAGGATGTAACCTTAGTGTACTTGGTGTAAGCATATTTTGCACTAATGAGTTGGCACCAAGGGTTGTTGGGGTTTTGAAGAAGACGCCAAACAAGATTTTTTAGAGTCACCATATTTATGGATTTAGCTTGTTTGAGTCCTAAACCACCATCATTTTTGTCCCTAGTGATAGTATTCCAATTTATAAGGTGGATTTTTCTAGTAGTGGGGGTTGTTCCCTAAAGAAAGTCTCTTTGGATTTTATCAATAGTTTTAATAGCTTTTGGGGAAAGAATTGTGAATTGCACGGCGTATGAGGGAATGACACTAAGAGTACTAGTAGTCAATGTAGCTGGACCAGCCATATTGATGAAGGGACACTTCCAATGGGATAATTTTGAGTGGCTATTATCAATTAAATATTGGAAGTCTTTTGATTTAGGCTTATGATTTAAAACAGGGAAGCCTAGGTAGTTTCCAAACACATGAGTAGTTTTTATACCGAAGGTGGATGTTAGAAAAGTCTGTTGATCTTTTGGACAGTACTTAGGGATAACTATCTTAGATTTGGCTTTGTTGATTGCCAAGCCTGATTCTAAGGAGAAGAGATCAAGGCATTTGTTCATAGTTAGGATTGTTTTTTTATTGGCTTTTTTCATAGGAGTAATGTCATCCGCAAAGAAGACATGGGAAAAGGAGGGACCTTTGGGGGTGATGTTGATGGGATCCAAATTGAGAATGTCAACTTGATGATTTATGAGTCGATATAAAAGTTCCACACAAAGGATGAAGATGTAAGGGGTCATTGGGTCACCTTGGCGGATTCCTCTAGTAGGGTGGAAAGTATTTGTTCTTGCCACATTCACTAGTATGGACATTGAGCTAGTAGTAATGCAGTGCATGATTATGTTGGTTAGCTTAGGGGGAAATTTAAAGAATTTAAGAGTTTTGTAGATGAAGGACCATTCCAATCTATCAAAGGCTTTTTCAAGATCAAGCTTGATGATCAAGTCGAATTTCTTTTTCTTAGACTTATTAAGATTATGCATAATTTCTCGTATAATTATGGCATTGTCACTAGCTCTACGATTTTTGATGAAACTAGTTTGCATGGGGCTAATAAGGTAAGGGATAAAATATTTTAGCCTATTAACAATGATTTTTGTAACAAATTTGTAAGATGTGTTACAAAGGCCAATAGGTCTAAAATTCCTTAGGTTATTGGCACTAGGGAATTTAGGAATGAAGCAGAGGAGGGTTTCATTGGTTCCTTCAGGTACTTTTTGAGTGCTGAAAATATTGTGACAAAATATTTTTACTGACTCGCCCACAATATGACAGTATTTTTTGATAAAAAATAAGGGTGAATTCCATCAGGTCCAGGGGCCTTGTAAAGTTTGAATGAGAAGATTGCTTTTGAGATTTCTATATTTGAGGGAGGGTTATCAAGACTATTAAGATTAATATTGTTCCCTTTCAAGATAGTATTTTGAATATTCGTATTATTGGAATATTCATAGGAGGTGGTAAAGGCATTCATAAAAAAGGAAAGAGTATGGTCTATAATTTGGCTTGGCTCATAAACCCTACTACCATCATCTTTAATGAAATGAATAATAGTATTTTGACGTTTTCTATTAGTGGCTATAATATGGAAATATTTCGTGTTGGCATCTCCTTCATTCATCCAAGTGAGTCTAGATCTGAGCTTCCAAAAATCATGCTCCATATGAAGGATGTTGTTATATTCTAATTTAGATTGGATTCAAGATTTTGGAGGAAACTATTGTGTTGGTACTGGGGGGAGCATTGAATCCCATTAAGCCTAGCAAGGAATTTCCTTTTCTTTTTGAAGATATCACCAAAGGTATTATTTTTTCACTCAATAACCAAATCTCTAAAGTTTCTATGAGCATGAGATAAATTATTATTTAACCAAGATTTTTTCACTATGTTGATAAAATCAGGATGTCTACACCAAATTGCCTCTATGCTTCTCATTACTATTAATACATTTTGGTCTAAGGTTGATTAAAAGGGAGTTATGGTCCGAATGGGTCTTAGGAAGGTGTGTGATTATAGCTTTAGGGAATTGGGTGATCCATTTATCTTTAGCAAAGATTCTGTCTAAACGTTCCATGATAAGTCCTTTATTAAATTTTCTCTTATTGGACCATGTATATTTACAACTTTTGTAACCAAGATCAATTAGATTACAATGGTTAACACTGTCCCAAATCATTTTATTACGCTTTCTATTGATTTGGTTACCACCAAATTTTTCAGTAGAGCTTAGGACTTCATTAAAGCCCCCCCTCCCCTCCCCTCCCCTCCAGTAACCAAGGACCCGTGTGATGTTTGCTAATATTTTCAATATTGTTCCACATGTACATCATGTTGAAAAGTTTGTACTAGCATAAATAGACGAGAATAACCAAGTAGTGTGATTAGGGAATACCTCAATAGAAGCGTGGATTTTATTGTTGTTCCTAACAAAGTCATGGACCTTAACCAAGCTAGCATCCCACAAGTACTATACCACCGGATTGCCCATCACTAGGGATTTCTATCATCTGGGAGACGTTGAAGTCACTGAGCAGGGATACGTGACTTTCCATCCTAGTCTCAAGCAGGGTGACCATGCAAGGGCGATAAGTGTCTAGCATTTCCCTAAAGTTAACTCGAAAGTTGTCATTTTTCCCACCCCGTATGTTCCATATTAGCACATTGGTTGGCCTAAACATTGATGAAAGATTGTTTGGTTGCCCATTTTCCCTCTAGGCTTGTGGTATTGGGTTCCTCCTCATTGTTGGGACAAGGATCATTGCATGGTTGCCTACAGTGGGGTCCTGTGGGGGTCTCACATCCATTGTGAACTTTGACATGGTTGATGGACAACTCAACATAACATTTCTCCCTTTGATCCCGGAATAGGTAGAATTTTATCTCGTTTAACCTTGAAAATTCTAGGACTGAACCTGACCCCAACAGATTTATCTCTCATTCCTCCTCTATTTAATTGTCTTCTGGATCTTGTGCGTTGGGAGGTGCTGGAACTTGAGGGATGATGGGTGGGTTCTGTGGTAGGGCATCTTGGTTCAGTGGATGTGAGGGAGTTGATGGAGTTGATGCATGCATGGGTTGACTGGCTACTGACTCGACTGGAACTGTCCATGGGATGAATATGGGATTGGTGTTAGTTATTTCCCCCGGAGGGAAGAATGGTAGATTCACTGGGATTTGTTTGGATTGTGTTGTAATGACTTGGGAGGTTATGCTGGCTTCTCATTTCTTGTGCATGATTCAATGTCATTGAGGGGGCAAGGGGATGAAGTATATTGTTCATCCAAACATGGTTCATGTAATTGTTCATTGCCATGTTGATTCCTTCCGACACAAGTTGTGCTAGGAAGTGTGAGTTTTGTAGTATGATGATAGTCTCTTGACCATTGAGAATCAAGCTAAAGGTTATGGAATGTCCCATTAGGGCTTGTTCCACCCAGGACAATGGTTAGTGGTCCTGCTGGAGAGGAGGTTGGATGAAGAACAGTTGGTTGCTTCCTAGGGCCGGAGTTTGTGGGAGAGGTGGGTTGGACATGTTTAGGGATCTTTGGTGGCTTAGTATTTGGATCAGTATCTTCTCTTTTGTGGGGTTGGAAGTCTTGCCATTGTTTGGTGATGAGGAGGGAGATATAATACGGATGGGAGGGGTAGTGTCTAGGGTTGATAGATATGGTATAGGGTTATTGATGAAAGTATCTTTAGGCTGGATATGGAACTTTCTTGTGGCAGTGGTATTTGTAAGAGCAATGTTAGATTGTGTATCTTCTTCGTGTGTATTGTTATTGGTTGTAAGTCCATTTGGCAGAAAGTTGTGTGCCATTTGTTCGAATGGAATTAAATTTTGAGTGTTATACATGCAGAGAGAGGTCGTTTGGTTAGTATCAAAATTAATGTTGTTTACAATTTGATTGGTGGAAGAAATGGTAGAGGGCGAGTGATTAACCTCTAATAGGCTATTATTACGGGGGTAGATACATTATTGAATTTTCAGTAATAATAATTTAAACTATTTATTGATAATGTATAAAAAAATTCAATGTTCCTAATTTACCCTATTTACTATAATACCATTTTATTAATTAGTATTGATATCTGTTAAGGAATTCCTTTGAATACAAATGCTATTTACGGAAAAAAAAAATCGGGATTACTAATCCAAGGATAACATAGTAAAAAATAAAAATACCCTTCTCTAAATCTCTTCTCCCAATATCCTTTAAGATCAAAAGTTTATCTAGTGTAAAATCAAATACTTGCTTAATATATNACCAGTAAAAATACATTCATTAAATAATTTTATTATTATTTAATCCATGTATTATAATCTACACATTATAATTTGAGTATAACGTTTTCACAAATCAAACTACCCCTGGAAGTGTAAAGTTCTCTATACTATCACATATGTAAAAGGGTATTAATATTATACATATTATAAGTAAAACTAATAATAGAAGAAATAAGACAAATAATCTTCTTTAGCAGGTGAAATTAGTCTGATAAAAAAAATCATAACACTATATGTAGGTACAAGTTGAACTCGAAAAATGTTAGAAAGACAGCGGTTGATCAACTTAATAGATATCCATCTTTGTTGAATTTAAGAATTTTCCTACAGATAACTTGTTTCACTTAAGTAGAATTTTGTTAGGGGTTGTCCTGATTTTATTATCATATTTGATTTTCCTATTCTCGAAGGAAAGCACAATATATTTATCATAATTGAGTTTTTCTTTTTGTAGAAGGAAATTATAATTCTTCCATGTTTGACTAGTCCTTTTCTTGTAGGAAAAGGTTTGGACTTCTATAAATTGAGGATCCTTCCTTTTCATTTAGTAGCATCCACAATGTAGCCATATGGGGTTTGAGAGTCGTGTTTAGGGAGAGAACTTTTATGGGACAAGTGTTAGTGTGTCACTTGTGTTTGCCTCTTCGTGAGGTTGTTCTCTCGATATTTTGTACTCTCTTTTTATATATTGGACTGCTCATCTCCGCGGTGGACGTAGGTCAGTTGACCGAACCACGTTAAATGTTTGTGTCTCATCTGATAGATTTCTCGTTTGTTGTCTGATTTATCGTCGTTCAATTTTTGCGTTACTAGCTTCCGTATGACACCTGATTATTTTCGGTCCTAAAAAGTGGTATCAGAGCGAGGTTCGACTGGAACTATCCATGGGATGAATATGGGATTGGTGTTAGTTATTTCCCCCGGAGGGAAGAATGGTAGATTCACTGGGATTTGTTTGGATTGGGTTGTAATGACTTGCGAGGTTCCGCTGGCTTCTCATTTCTTGTGCATGATTCAATGTCATTGAGGGGGCAAGGGGATGAAGTATATTGTTCATCCAAACATGGTTCATGTAATTGTTCATTGCCATGTTGATTCCTTCCGGCACAAGTTGTGCTAGGAAGTGTGAGTTTTGTAGTATGATGATAGTCTCTTGACCATTGAGAATCAAGCTGAAGGTTATGGAATGTCCCATTAGGGCTTGTTCCACCCAGGACAATGGTTAGTGGTCCTGCGGGAGAGGAGGTTGGATGAAGAACAGTTGGTTGCTTCCTGGGGCCGGAGTTTGTGGGAGAGGTGGGTTGGACATGTTTAGGGATCTTTGGCGGCTTAGTATTTGGATCAGTATCTTCTCTTTTGTGAGGTTGGAAGTCTTGCCATTGTTTGGTGATGAGGAGGGAGATATAATATGGATGGGAGGGGTAGTTTCTAGGGTTGATAGATATGGTATAGGGTTATTGATGAAAGTATCTTTAGGCTGGATATGGAACTTTCTTGTGACAGTGGTATTTGTAAGAGCAATGTTAGATTGTGTATCTTCTTCGTGTGTGATGTTATTGGTTGTATGTCCATTTGGCAGAAAGTTGTGTGCCATTTGTTCAAATGGAGTTAAGTTTTGAGTGTTATACATGCAGAGAGAGGTCGTTTGGTTAGTATTAAAATTAATGTTGTTTACTATTTGATTGGTGGTAGAAATGGTAGAGGGTGAGTGATTAACCTCTAATAGGCTATTATTACGGGGGTAGATACATTATTGAATTTTCAGTAATAATAATTTAAACTATTTATTGATAATGTATAAAAAAAAATCAATGTTCCTAATTTACCCTATTTACTATAATACCATTTTATTAATTAGTATTGATATCTATTAAGAAATTCCTTTGAAAAATTAATAAAAAAATCCCTAGCTCTTCATCTTTTCTCTGAAGAAGATTGTTGAAGTGACCAAGCAAAGATATCAATAGCTTCGTATAAAATCCACATCAGTTACTGTAAACCGTTAAAATTTTATCAAATTTATATACATAAAAAACTTGAATTTTACCAAAAAATGAATATATACTATAACAATAACATACCAGTGCAGTCCCACAAGCAGAGTTTGTGAAGGGTAGATTGTACGCAGATCTCACCCATGCCTTTAAGAAGGCAGAGAGGTTATTTTCAAATTAATTGAATATATACTAATCTAAATAATTACTATGGGCTAGTATACTCGGGTCATTTCAATCAGAATAAATTGATTTAAATAGAAGTCTAACACTATTGTGCTTGCCCATTAATTGGACTTCTATCAAATGGATTGATCCATAGGCTCCAAGCTTCAATGGCCCATGAGGGTTTTCTTGGAGGCTACTCCACTCCACACTTATACAAAGGGGTAACACCTCTCAGCTTAGATAAGAAGAAATCAAAAACAAGAAATACTTTTAACAAGCAGAAAGAAGGATAGAGAAGCTCCGATCTTGAAGTAGATGCAAAATCCATCAAGTTTAAGACCAAGCTCTTGAGCCCCTAAAATCACGTTCGTGAGGAGAAGAATCAGATGACTACATCTCGTTATATTTGCGATATTCTACAAATTGCAACCCTCATCGCTTGTAAAATGAAATATTATATTTATCACTATTTTTTTTGCCTTAATTTTTCAGACGTAAAATCCGGTGTTATAAATTTTGGTACGCCTAGTGGGACATCTTTACCTCTTAATCTGTTCTCTCAAAGTTCAAGAATACCATGATGACCCTAATGAAGATCAACCCTAGATCTGATTCCAGGGCAGACTGAAAATTGCCATGGAGATTGTTGACCAAATTAAAAGGAGTAAAGCTGAAATACTAGGAGAACAAGTACTTGAAGTTCCATTCGCAACTCATTCGTTTTGTTCATCTTCTCCAAAAGAAGTAAGATCCTCTTGTATATGCTAGAAGAAAATAACAACATCGTTGAGGTGGTCGAACGGGCTTTGGCTCGACTTAGCCTATCAAAACACTGCCATCGGTAGTCCAATAAGCTCTTCATTGTCACGAACCAAAATTCCACCAAAGGTCATGATGACACCTAACCTCAAAGACTGGGTAAGCCAATATGCAATTGTAACGATTCAAGTGGCCGTTTTTTCTTTCTAGAACCTCGTTCCCATATTTGAAACTTCGCTTATGTGCTTTTCTTATTTGATAACTTGCAGGCACAGTTGGTTTGGTTCCAGAAGGGTAGTGGTCTAAAGTGGCTAAGTTTGACTAAAGTCAACACTTTAAGTAAACAATCTTGGGATCGGATTTGAAAGTTCCAATAATTTTGCATGGTTATTTTGGACTTGAGCGTATGTTTGGGTCGAGTCTCGGGAGGTCCGAGAGCGATACGACATCTTATGTCTGACGTTGGAAATTTTGAAAATATAAGTGTTAGAAAAGATGGTTTGAAGGAGAATTGTGGGATTTCAGACTTGGATTTGTATTTTAGAAGCTCCAGCAAGTTTATTATGGGTGTTCATACTTAGTCGGATGATTTGGAGTTAACACGGGGGCCTCAGGAGTAAATCAGATGCTTGCGGCGTAAGTTGGTAGTTCTTAAGCTTGGAAGTTTGAAAAATTGGATGTTTAATGATGATTCTATGTTTTGTCATTTGGATTGGCATTACGAGTATCAATACAAGTTTGGATAAGGTATTTGGATTTATTGGTATGATTGGACAGAGTCCAGGGTAACTCCGGTGAGTTTCTGACCGCCTGGAGCATGTTGAAGTTAGCAGATTTTTGTTGATAACTGTTGTTCTTCGAGATCGCGAAGCAAGTCCAGCGATCATGAAGAAGGGGGGCTGACAGGTTAGTTTTTCCTCTTCACATTCGCGAACATAGTGTCGTGTTCATGGAGGATTAAGGGAAAGGGCATCACATTCACATTCACGTGCTTGGGGTCGCGTTCGCGATGATGTGGAGTCAGTCGAAGATTTGGCTTTCATGTTCGCGTATGTTTGGTAGGCTTGGGCATTGCGTTCGCGGGAAGTTCTTCACGTTTGCGAAGGAAGAAATCTAGGCGAGGCTTGTTTGCCTTCGTGGTCACGAGGGTACTACTGTAATCGTGAAGAGTAGTGCCTGGACACATTATAGGTTAGGAGCTCAAGACTTATCTCATTTTTACTTCATTCTCTGATACAAGGGTGATTTGGGATGTTCTTGAAGAGATATTTCTATCATCTAACATAATGTAAGCGATTCCAACCTTTGTAAGCTAAATGCATGGATTATATATTAAATTTAACATGGAAAATGATAGAAATTGTTGAATATTTTGGGATTTGTGTTGGAAATCTTGAATTTGGTAAAATAAGAAATTGACCACGAAATTGGATATGGATTTGAGAATAAATGATATATTTATGTTCGTGGTGCTATGAGTAACATTTATTTTCGAGACTTTTGAAATGCGGGCACACGAGCTTGCCGTTGATTTTTTGTTGAATTTTCGTGCGGGGTTGGGAATTGTTTCTAATCAATAAATTGTTGATTTGGGGGCCCATTGGTAGGCCCGAAGGGATGTGTATTCTACATTGGGTCGGATTTGTTGACTCGGCACCATTATTGCTGAAAGGTGTATCATTCGATTAGAGTTGAGCTTGTTCGTGTTTTGATATGTCCTATGTTTTACTCTACTATGCTACGAGGGGTTGTGGTTTGTTGGTTATATTCACACATGATGGGTTCGTTCTGGCCTTGTAGCAGAATTCGAGCGAGATAGTTATTCCGGTGTTTATTGATTGATTGCGCCTTGGTTATGGTCTTTCCTTTTTATGGTATATAGTGTTATTCGTTCCTCCATGGTTATAGTCATGCACTTCATTTACTTGATGTCGAATTGCATGTGGTTGTTGATTTGAACATTATGGCTTGAGGTATTTCATATGGGCCGGTGTTTGGATGGGTCACACACCGCAGTGGGGTTATGTTGGGATATGATACTTGTGTTAGATTCGTGTGTCTTTGTCCTACTATGTGTTATGGTTTCATATCATTGTGTTGTGGTGTTACTTGTTGAGCCTGCATGATGGTTCTCCCATTTGAGTTATTTTCCATGTTTTAGTACACTTGTGTTGTTGCTTATTGGTGCACAGATTGCATAGTTTATGGCTTTGGGTTGTATTGGTATGGCATGTTAATAGAATTGTGTTGTTTGATGAGAAAAGGTCATTGGACCTAAAATGGATACTATTGGATTTGATTACGCTATGTTTGGAAGAATAATATAAGAAGTCAACTTAGGATTTGGCTTGGGTTCTTGTCGGACGAGAGAGAGAGCTCCATGACTTGTTGATCTGATGAGTGGTTATGAGTTTTTGTGTGTTTCTTTCATCATTGGCAGCTTACAAAGGTTTTAAACGAGGTTATATATGAAATGAGGTTTACTTTCGGTATCGGGTTTATTTTGAGCAGCTACTGTGATCGGGAATTATTGCTGCGAGTATGCGAGTTCTGTGTTATATCATGTGATTTCATATTGGGTTATGATTATGGCTTGGAACCGCTTGTTAAGACTTATACAACAAGTAGATGCGAGAATCGGGTCTTGTAAGGAATTCTGGATGTTGGAAATTGGGTTCTAAAGCTTACGGGCTAAGGTTAAAGTAATGATCTTCAGTTATATTGTGTTTTCAGACTTACATGGATTGGGGTGATGTGGGATCATCCCCGGGTATGTGCATGGTAGGGTTACACGGTGATTTGATGTCTTTGGAACGACTCTAGGCACGTTCGAGGACAAAGGTATGTTTAAGTGAAGGAGCTGGTTGTTTTGAGCATTTGCACCTCTCTCAGCGGTTTGAGGGCATGAGTAGCTCTGTATGATGTATTATAACTTCTGTGAATTGTCGGTTTTGGTTTTCAGGTGATGCGGGATTGATTTGGAAGAATGATTCTCAACTAGGAAGCTTTAAGTTGGAAGAGTTGACCATGTTTTACTTTTGAGTATCTGACCTCGGATCGGAGTTTTGATGGTTCAGTTAGTTCCGGATGGTATTTTTAGGCTTGGGCGTATGCCCGGATTTGCATTTGGATGTTTCTAGAAGATTTCGGCACTAATTGGCAAAAAGTAGCAATTTGAAGGTTTGGAATGTTCATAAGTTTGACCGGGAGTTGACTTTGATAATATCTGGTTCGGAGTGTTTTTCTGGGAATTGGAATAGGTTTGTTATGTCATTTGGGACTTGTGTGAAAAATTTGAGTTCATTCCAAGTCGATTTGATATGGTTCGGCACGAGATTTGGAAGTTAAAAGTTCAAAAGTTCATTAAGCTTGATTTGAGGTGTGATTCATCGTTTTTATGTTGTTATGCATGATTTGAGGCCGCGAGTAGGTTCAATTTATGTTATGGGACTTGTTGGTATATTCGGACGGGGTCCCGAGTGGCTCGGGTGAGCTTCGGACGTGGTTCGGTTCATTTTTGCTTCATGTTGCATAGCTGAAGGGGGGTCTGGTACTTGTGTTTCCACATCTGCGGAAAAATGGACATAGATGAAAGTATGCAGATGCGGACAAGTGGTCGCAGAAGCGAGAAAAGGCTGGGTGAGGAAGGATCGTAGAAACGGAGTTTTGAGCGCATCCACGGAAGCGCAGGAGCGGTTGCCTAGAGCGCAGAATCAAGGTCGTGCATAGGAGCGGATGATGGCTCGCACCTACGATGTCGCAGAAGCGGATATTGTCCCGGAGGTGCGAGAGGTCGGTATTTCAGTGTACTTCAGCAGAAGCGGCTCATTTATTGCAGATGCGAAAAGGTCTGTGCAGAACAGTATTAATCTGAGGGTTGGTTCATTTTTTCATATATTGAGTTGGGGAGCTCAGATATGGCCGATTTTGGAGGCGATTTTGACCATATGGATTGGGTAAGTGTTCTATACTCGATTTTGATTATATTTCATGAATCTATCTTCGATTTTGTCATTTGGATTGTGAATTTGAAAGAGAATTGAGGGTTTTTGCCTAAGTATCCCTAAAATGAGTTCTTGGATTTTGAATATCGATTTGGAGTCAGATTTGAGTAAAACTAGTATGGTTGGACTCGTAATTTAATGGTTGACGGATTTTATGAGTTTTGGCGGGTTTCGAGGTGGGGGTCGGGTTTGACTTTTGGTTGACTTTGGACTTTTCATTAAAGATTCCACCTTTATCGATTGAGTTTATTTTCATTGGCATTATTTGATGTTCTTGAGTTGCTTCTGGCTAGTTTTGAGTCGTTCGGACGTCGGTATGTGCGGGATGTCTTAAATTGCAATTACTTACTCAATCATATTCATTCATTTGCATGTCATATCTCAGTCTCTGTTATCATTTATTGTTACATCATGTGTCATTCTTTGTGTTGATTGGCATGAGATTTGTGAGCCCGAGAGACTGGAGAGATTGATGACTGAGTGAGGCCGAGGACCTGATTGTTAGTGATGATTATGGGATCGGGATGTGATGTTTTAGACGTCAATACTACAAAATATTATAAGTTAATTGTGCAGTACCCAATTGTCGAGTGTTGTCTAATAAGAAGAACCTGATTCTTCTTGAAGTACTACTTACTACTGTTTGCGGAATAATAAAGCAGTAAAGTAAAGACACAGGGATTTTTACGTGGAAAACACCTGGCTCAAAAGGTGAAAAAACCACAACCTACTCCTCAGTAGGATTTGCTCAAACACTTCACTAAAAGCTCTGAGCCAAACGGACTTACAAAATAAACTCTTTTGTAATCCTAGGATTAACTCTAATCCTCTTTGTATCAACTAGTCTCTAGCTAATTTCTACAGACTTCAAGCTAACTCTAACTTGAAAAATGTGTACCTATTACAATTGCTTCTATGAAAGCTGAAACGATACAATATTAAATCGCCTACTACAACCAACTAGACTCAATGATAAACAGATGGAACTGGTTCTTCTAGCTGGTATGTAGCTTCAGATTCGTACTCTCCAATTTGGCTCGAACTGCTTGCAAAACTTCTTCACGAATTTTTGCTCTCAATTCTTGATAAATTTTTGCTTTTGTGCGTCTACATATCATAAGAACTATCTGCAATTTATAGGAGTTAGTAGATAAGGAATTAACTAGAATCCTAATCCAACTCTTCCATGGTGAAAGAGTTCTAGTCAAACTCAACTCCTAAATCCTTCCTTATATTTGATTCTGTTCTTATTGAATAAAGAGTCCTTCTCCGATTTCGTTTTTGCAATCTTTCCGATCAGAAGATATCTTAATTTTATTAGAATACATTTATCTCCTGCATGTGCATCTCATGTGCATTTAACTCTGTTGGTCTATGTCACCTGTGATGGACCTGGTTCATCTCGGAGTTTCTTTGTCAATCATCAAAACTATTTCCTTTCTTGGGCCAACAAATTTCCCATTTTTGATGATGACAAACTTTGTGCTTCAGGCCTTTTTCAGCTTAGTCCAATAGTGACACATTAGAGTATTAAGCATTTATCACAAAGAACCAAGTTCATTAGGTTATAAATATCACATGTTCAGAGCACAACCTATCTTCCCCCTTTTGACATCATCGAAAAGTTGCAAAATAAATTGTGTGAATCCCAGATTTTTTACACTTACTCATGGCCATTTGGGCAACTGCATATGAAATCATGGATTAATCATCAATAATCAACTAAGAATTCAAACTATCAAAAAATAGAGATACTAAATCAGAGAAAAAAACATCAGTTTCATTGATAGAGCGAACATGATTCTGCCACAATCCACAAAATAAAACAAAAACAGTTAAAACATGAGCAACAAACAAAAAAAATTCTGAATCTGGGTCACTGAAAGTTCTAGGCAGGCTAGAAAATTAAGTCTTGGAAGAAATGCATACCTGATTCGTTTAGCCGAGATAGATGGTTCAGCAGACTTATAAACAAATGAAGACTTCTTTGAGAAAGTCTTGATTTTATTGGGCTTAGGGGTCTGAACCTCTACTTCTGCCACTTTTTCACCTTGATGGACCATGTCCATCTCATCCACATCAACAACCTCAATAGGCTCAACAACCTTTTCTTTCCCTTTTTCCACTCTTTTCTTCTTACTCTCTTCTAAAGCTCCTTCAACTCGTCCTCACTTTGCTTTACCTTGCTCCTTGTAGTTCTTCCTCTTGGAAGAGAAATATTAGAAGTCTCATAAGGAGCAACTTTTCTTTTCTTACTTTCTCTTGCTGTTCTAGACTTTTGAGCTTTAGGAGTTCTTTTCTTCTTTGGATTGTAATTATCGCCTAACATTTTCAGTAGATCCACCAGGGTTTCCTCAGTAGATGAACCAGGTTCATCTGTGTACTTTCCTAAATTTACTAACCCTTCAGCGGCTTCTCCTGATTCACTTCCCCCTGCGTCGTTGCTACTTTCTTCCTCCTTTTCTGGCTCAGCACCACAAATAGCCATTTTTACAAATTCTTGCCCTATTCCCCTCTCTTCACTCCTTACTCCCTCTCTCTCCTTTTCTTTTTCTATTTTATTTTTACCTCATATCCTTCTTGTCTCAGGCATTTCCACATCTACCACATACCCAACCAGTATGAACCTATTTTCTAAGTTTTCAGCGACCTCAGAAATGACCTCAGAAGAAGGTTATGGTATAGAAGTTACCTGTTCAGAATCGAAAGACCCAGTTTCTTCCCCCTCAATCGCCGACTTGAAAGAGTCATTGGAAATTTGGGAATGGTTCCGTAAGGGAGGGGATGGCTTGAATGAACTTTTAGTTTTGAATAGACGGTTAAGGCTTCCCTAGAATCTAGGTATTTTAATTTGGTAAGGATTCTTGTTGAAACAGAACTGGTTCAAAGTCAAATGGATAGGCTTTGGAAAGATTTTGAGTTTGGGCAGAGTTTTGCTCATGACTTAATTATTAGTATTTCAAAGTGTGCAGAGTGTAGAACACATACCTCGCCTTTCAGATGAACCAGCACGATGAACCAGGTTCATCTTTTCAGAATCCTCTTGATCAAGCCTCAATTTGCAGAGATAGAAAAAATTTCATTAGTGACCAGTAAGTCATATCAAAACATGGCATAAGAGTATACGTTTTATAGTATAAGATTGAGCAATTGTTAATATGATTATTTATACAAATTCCTTTTCTAGTCAAAAAAAAAATTCATTTTTCCTTCATTTTTTCTTTTTTTTTTCATGTATTTACATTCTGAACTGGTTCAATTAGGTGATCTTAATCATCCCTAATAGTAACATGTTCCTTTCAAAATGCTCTTTACTCAGTTCTTTTGTAAAGATATCTGCATGGTTTCACAACCAACTAGTTACTCCTTGATGTTCCTTCATTGCTTTGTTGTTGTGGAACAGGTTCAGGTACAGGTTCCAACGAAGTTTGGGAATTATTTTGTTCTATTCCCCCTGTCATGTTGCCCGAGATGGATGAACCTGTTCCATCACATGTTCCTTCCTCCATTGTTGCTTTAGTTTGGACAGAGTTTCTGACCAGCCCAATTTCTTCATCATCTTGTTCATTACCAACCCCAATGATTTCACCTTTCTTTCCATTTCCAAAGGAGACATTTCCTCCTTTGAGGTCCTCAAGTGAAAGGAACTAGCCCTTGTTGCCAGTCATGTGTTTTGAGCAGCCACTATCCATTTACCATATTTGGCTACTACCTTTCACTTGAATCTACAAAAGAAAATCAGGGTTTAGTCTTAGGAACCCAAACTAGTTTGGGTCCCTTTCTATAAGCAAAAGGATGAATTAAATTCTTTTTAGCCCAACTTGGTAGCCGATTCTTCCTTCGAACAAATCTTGTGTTGTTTTGACTAGCCTTTTCTTTTGCATTGCATTCACTTTTGAAGTGACCAGTGTTACCACAATGTGTACAAATTTTGTTCTCAGGAAGAGTGAGGTACTTGCTTTTTGGGTCCCACTAAGGCAGCGGATTCCCAAAGCCAAGTCCTCTTCTATTGCTACTATGGTGTTCTTGTAGCCAAGTTAAAGTATCAGAGGACCTGTTCCATTTGGTAGTTTTATCTAGTTCATGCTTGATCTTGCCGAGATCCTCCTTAAGGACTCTTATGTGCTCATCTCTTTTGTACAACTCGTCTTCCATTTTTCTTAGGTTTTCTCTAATGTGAGTTGTGTGTGATTAGCTTTGTTTTTACCTGTTCCTAATTTCAGTTTTAGATTTTCAGATCTTAGCTCTAGGACAGTGGTGTCAAGTTCACGAACCTGGTTCTTTAACTCAGCATTTTTACTATCACTTTCACTAGCCCTAAGTTCCAGATTCTTGCACTTAGCTTTCAAAATCACACACTCCTTAGACAGTTGTTTCTTTTCATTGTTTAGATCCTCAGATTCATCAATGAAATCCAGGAGTAACTCAGATAGCGTTTCTTTAGACAAAAATTTAATCTTGTCTTTGAGATGAATTTACTTACCTTAGATTCCTCATCGGAATCTCCAATTGACATAAGTGCTTGTTCATCTTCATCCTCTGACTCCTCGTCTGAACTTTCACCCCAAGCAGCAACCATTGCCTTTGTTGATGTTCTGTTTTTCTTGGGTTGAACCTATTCCATCTTCCCGTTTCTTCGTTCATCTCTTTCCTTCTTCCATTCAATTTCCTATTGAGGGCAGTTTTTGATGTGGTGATCAGTCTTGCCACACTAGTAACACCCGTCATTGGTTTGTTTTTCAGGAACCCTTGGTTTGTTGTAGCTTCCACTTCTTGAAGGAACCTTTGCTCTCATTAGGTACTTCTTGAAGTCCTTTGTGATCATGGTTATTTCATCCTCTTCCAGATCAGCTTCTTCAGTGATTCTGAATGCCAAACTCCTTTCCTTCTTGGGACCATCCATCTTCATAGTCTGCCTTCTAAGTTCATAGGCAGTGAGATATCCAATTAGCTCATCCAGCTTAAGAGTTGCAATGTTCTTAGATTCCTGAATGACTGTAATTTTGCTTTCCCAAGAGACTGGCAAGACCCTTGTCAGAATTTTCTCAACCTTGTCTTCTTCAAGAATGACCCTTCCAAGAGACTTGAGTTCATTGGTCAGTGTAGTGAACCTTGTATACATCTCTTGGATGGTCTCTTCTTCCTTCATGGTGAAATTCTCATATTGAGAATATAGTAGAGTTCCTCTTGACCTCTTCACTTGAGGTGTTCCTTCATGAGCCACTTGCAAAGTGTCCCAAATTTCTTTGGCATGTGGTACAACTTTGAATTCTGCTATACTCATCTGGACCGAGTCCACACACAAGCCACTTCTTGGCCTTAGCATTTTTCTCCCACTTTCTCAAATCCCCAGCAGTGCAGTCAGTTCTAGTCTTTGGCACATCTACTCCTTCAGCCGTCTTCTTCATGGTGGCTAAAGGACCGTCAGTGACTATGTCCCATAGTTCATAGTCTTCTCCAATTAAGTGATCCTTCATCCATTTCTTCCACCAGGAGTAATACTGGCCATTGAAGAGTGGAGGCCTAACAGTTGATTGTCCTTCCCAGTTCCCAAGTGGTGCACTCATCTTGATCTTTTCCTAAGGTGTTAGCCTCTTCAAGGATAACCTGCTCTGATACCAATTGATGTTTTAGACGTCAATACTATACAATATTATAAGTTAATTGTGTAGTACCCAATTTTCGAGTGCTGTCTAATAAGAAGAACATGGTTCTTCTTGAAGTACTACTTACTACTGTTTGCGGAATAATAAAGCAGTAAAGTAAAGACACAGGATTTTTACGTGGAAAACACCTGGCTCAAAAGGTGAAAAAACCACGACCTACTCCTCGGTAGGATTTTCTCAAACACTTCACTAAAAACTCTTAGCCAAACGGACTTACAAAATAAACTCTTTTGTAATCCTAAGACTAACTCTAATCCTCTTTGTATTAACTAGCCTCTAGCTAATTTCTACAGACTTCAAGCTAACTCTAACTTGAAAAATGTGTACCTATTACAATTGCTTCTATGAAAGCTGAAACGATACAATATTAAATCGCCTACTACAACCAACTAGACTCAATGATAAACAGATGGAACTGGTTCTTCTAGCTGGTATGTAGCTTCAGATTCGTACTCTCCAATTTGGCTCGAACTGCTTGCAAAACTTCTTCACGAATTTTTGCTCTCAATTCTTGATAAATTTTTGCTTTTGTGCATCTACATATCGTAAGAACAATCTGCAATTTATAGGATTTAGTAGATAAGGAATTAACTAGAATCCTAATCCAACTCTTCCATGGTTAAAGAGTTCTAGTCAAACTCAACTCCTAAATCCTTCATTATCTTTGATTCTGTTCTTATTGAATAAGGAGTCCTTCTCCGATTTCGTTTTTGCAATCTTTCCGATCAGAAGATATCTTAATTTTATCATAATACATTTATCTCCTGCATGTGCATCTCATGTGCCTTTAACTCTGCTGGTCTATGTCACCTGTGATGGACCTGGTTCATCTCGGAGTTCTTTTGTCAATTATCAAAACAATTTCCTTTCTTGGGCCAACAGGCTGCACACCGCAACAGATTTTATTAATTCATGATGGGATCGGGTTGCACGCCGCAACATACCTTGTTGGCTTATATTAGCGCTTGGGTAGGATCCTCCCCTCCGAAATCTAATATACCAACAGTAAGGCCTGAGTGCCGAGTGATTAAGTATACCGAGTGATTGAGTGTGAGACACTGAGGTTGAGTATGCATTATATTTGGCATGCATACTTAGCATATAAGCATACAGATGCGTGTCCTCATGTTGTAAGGTATTGTGACATTCATGACTTCACATGCACATTGACATGTAGGCATAGAGATGTACTTTCCTCATGCTATTTGAGAATGAAATATCTCACCATATGTTGTTATAAGATTTTTGGGGAAAATCACTATTTTTCAGTTATACTCACATATTAGTGATTTCGGCGAAAGATTTGGGTTTACTGATATACCTAAAAAGCATGCCTATTTTCCGTAACTGTGAACGAGTTGAGCATCATATCTTTGAGTTATTGCTTGTACTACTTTTATCTTATTATTACGAGTTGTTCTTGGCTATTGGTGTTGGACCCTGACTGTTGTCCAAGCTCGTCACTACTTTCAACCTAAGGTTAGGTTTGCTACTAATTGAGTACATGGGGTAGGTTATACTCATACTACACTTCTGCACCTTGCGTGCATATTTTGGAGTCGATGTTGTTGTGTATGGCGGGAGCTGGCATTGAAGATGTACCTGCGTTCCGGTTATACTGCCTCTTGTTCTTGGTAGCTTTAGATTTATAAATCTTGCTATGTATATTTCGAACAAATGATGTATTTATTTCACACCAGCTTTGTAAACTCTAAATCGTAGAAACTCATGACTTGTACTACCAATCCATGAGATTCTTGTATAAAAGATCAGTTATTTCATCATTTGTTTTCTCAATAAATTTCATTTGAATTGGATTATTGTTAATTGGCTTACCTAGCGCGTTAGATTAGATACCATCACTGCTAGCTAGATTTTGGATCGTGACACTTGCTTAGCAAGTACAGCTAGGTGTCATCACGGCCTATGGTGGGAGGCAAAGATAGTCATAAATTCCTCCCGGTATGATTTATTCTATGGTTAAAACGTGTTCGGCCCAAAACAGTCCATCAAAAGTATCTCACACCTGTTAAATACTGTGCAAGTTGGGTGAGTCGAATGAGTTTGGACTAGTTTTGCTACCCCTAGCCAGCATCTTGGGTGATTTTTGCTTTGGATGCCATTCTCTTTTTGGAAGGGATAGAGTGTGGTGATGATTAAGTTTACATAAAGAAATTAGATCTGCTTGTTCTCTAAATCCCAACATTCATTTTCAGCTGCAGACAGCAAGACGTTTAGTAGTACAATGTTTAAAATTTAGTTAATGAAACATATCGAATTAAGCCAATGTGAGATGCCTTCCTTCACTAACGGAGTTGCCTCACATCAGGGTAAGTGCATATAAGATGTCCACACAATGTATATAGCATCGACTACAAAGTCCAAAGAATGAATCCTAACAGCAAACTAAGAATCCTAGAGTTTATACTCCTTGGCTCTCAGAAAAATATAAAATGACCACTGCACTTTAGCAGTACATATAATACATAGCTGCTTCCGGTTAATCGCAGGTATCACTAACAAAACTAGATGACTGTAGTCCAAAATATAATCATTGAGAAGATTAATTTGACCTGCTCTATCCATGCAAGAAGCGCATAAAACAGGAAGTAGGGAGAACCACGAAGTTCGTCTGTCTTCCTTCATGTGAACTAACATGGGGCCTGGCTTCTTTGTCCTACAAACCCTGTCCCACTACATCAGGGATTAAATATGGTCAACGAGGGTGAAAGTGGCTCAGAAATTGATACCCTTTATTGGAGTTGAAGAAGTGAGATGATTGCGCCGAAATCGCTGGTGAAGTGAGTAATGTCTTTCCTTTCTTGAAACAACAGGAGGGGAATATTCATGCGTTTAACTTGATCGCTGCATCGAGTCCGTCAACAGTGTTCTGCTGTGACCAAAGTTGTGCATACCTCCCTGGCCTAGATAGAAGAAACTCATGCGACCCTTGTTCCACCACTTTCCCACTCTCCAAGACTACGATCTGATAATCATGACCACACATTCAATATTTATAATGAACTAGTAGAAAGGGCAAGTTAAACTTTACAAACTCAAGATACAACATATTTGAACCACAGTTGTGGAAAATGCCGACTCAAAGGACCGCATGTTATATTCAACACTTTGTGTTGGTGATATAGTTTTTTTTTATAAGTAATGATATTTTATAAATGGTAATACAGCACTAAGTCTGTTAAAATTACAAAGTGTGCAATGCCTCGATCATATCTAACATGGAATCTACATCGTTTACAAAGACCATGTTGCATCAAAAAGCTAACAAAAACATACATTTGCGTTTGTGTTATAGTTAAACAGCTTATAGCCTATCGTTGTCTATTAATTCTAATAACTTTAAACAAAAAGGACTATGTTCTCAACAGCTACACACTAATTATTGCTCTGGTTTAGCAAGGTCCAAGAACCAAGTGGTAAAATGGATATTACGCACTTAAGCTTTGCAGATGATTTATTGATGTTTGCTAGAGGGGATTACAGTTCAGTGATCAAGCTACAAGGAGAGCATTGATTGCATGGGATAGGATGTGCTTGCCAAAGGCTGCAGGTGGATATAATCTGCTGAATCTCAAAGTGTGGAATAAAGCTGCAATTACTAATGTGTACTGGGATTTGGCACGGAAGAAAGACAAAGCATGGATAAAATGGATTCATTCTTATTACATAAAAGGCCAGAATATCAGAGAAATGAGGATGCCACAGCAGGCGAGTTGGATGGTCAGGAAGATCATAGAATCTAGAGGGATAATCCAACAGATTCCAGAAATAAAGACAAGCAAGAGTATTACTAAACAAGTATACTTTAGCTTGCTGGGAGAACACAATAAGGTGACATGTATAACTTTGATGTTCCAGAATGAAGCTCGACCTAAAGCAGTATTCACTTTGTGGATGCAGTGCCATGAGAGGCTATTGACAACTGGTAGACTGGCAAGTTAGGGGATACAAGTGAATCACAGGTGCAGCTTATGTGATGATGCAGAGGAGTCAAACTTGCACCTATTTTATGAATGCAGCTATGCTACAGCAACATGGAGGAGACTATTGCAATGGATTGGATACTCTACCAGTATAAGCAATTCGGGGGAGCAGATGAAGGCTTGGGTGATACATCAAGCTAGAGGCAGATCATGTGATGCTAAAGTCATGAAAATGATGTTTGCCGAGTACATACATGGGATATGGAAAGAGAGAAATAGTAGAATTTTTTAAGCAAAAACGAGAACTGTTGAGCAGATTGCAAGGGAAGTAGCATGTGTATGCAATGTTAGAGCAAGAGGAGCAGTTAGAATGAAGATGCAGCAATTGGTATTCTGAAGATAAAAAGTAACTAGCCAAACTTTAATATGTATATTCCTTGATGTACTGATTATAGTATAGGAATAGTGATAGTTAATTGTAAAGATTAAGCAAGTCGAGGTGACTTAGCTGCTTTGTAATGACTTTTGGTGATGAATGAAAATGTTACTTACCAAAAAAAAAAGGTCCAAGAACCAAAAGGAAATTTTGTAACCACAGTTCTAATGAAATAAGTTACACAAGAACAATTTGTAACGACACAATTCTGGTGAATTTCTGAGAGACATACTACACACCACCCAAAATACCAAGGTAATGCACTCCTATTCCAAATTGTTTATTTTATATCAGTGGTCGTCTTATTTATTTAAAGAAATCAAATTTAGCTAATATTCCCTACGTCCTAAAGTTGGTTTCAATTTGATATGTGGACTACTATTAAGGTAAGAGTTTGAATGTTACTGTAGCTAAGTGAAAGTTGGTAAAAACATGAACTTATTAAGGAATTAAAATAGTGTACACAAAAGGAGAGAGGATCCTTAGACTTTAAATGTAGAATATTATGAGTACTGGTGCAGAGAAAAAGTCACTATTACGAGATTACGAGAGTGCATATAGTTTTGGGTCAGCCAAAAGAATAAGTAGGTTAATTGGGACAATGGGACTATCTGATCCGATGCATAGAATACTGAATTTCTTGATGCCCCATCCCCATTGTACATCTCAGTAGCAGATCTTGTACTCCAATTAATATTCAATTTGATGTGGAGTACAATACTTTAATCCCAGAACTTATCAAAAAATCTATACTATATTAAAAGCACGAAGGTCCTTAGCGAAATATCGTTCGCCTTTTTACCCTTTTAAAATAGATTTCACACTAGACGAAAGTGTAATTTAAGTTCTCTATTTTTTAGGAGTTCTAAATCAACTAAATATTTAAATATTATTTAGAGCTTTACTATATATAAAAACTCTCCTTATTTGGACAAGTTAACGTAATTATAACCTAGCATGTTAATTTATCCAATATTAATTTTCAGAATTGAAAAATTAATTAAAAATGGGAAATGAAAAAGGAATGAAGTACCGAAACAAAAAGGTTTGCTTGTTTTAACTCCTTCAGGATTGCATTTTTTACTATTACTATTACTATTACTATTTATCATTATCATTATCCTTATTGTTGTCGTTGTCGGCTGCGGCGGCGGCTGCGGCGTTGATTTTACATAACTTAATCTAAGTGAAAACTTAAAGAAAAGAAAATCAAAATTAGTTTTACAAATGCATAGACTTTTGGAATTCACTCACTTTATTTTCTTTTTACTTGAGCATTGACAGTTAAAATAATTTAGAAACAAATAAAAACTAATAAAAGATGTTTATAAAATTAACTAAATAAAGGAGTACATTAGAAAGGACAATTTAGTCAAGCTATACCTTTTTAATGTTATGATAAATAGACTAAAAGAACTTTTATAAAAAATATTAGAATAAACTAAAGAGATATCATAAATTACAAGGAAGATTAGTGTTACAAAGTTAAATATGAGAGGAGGTGTCTAAAATTATCTATTCTTTATTTATTATTTATTATTTAAATTATATAAAAAGTCTTACTTAGTATTTAAGAATTTAAAATCAATTAATATGAATTATTTTTATTTGAATAATATATCATAACTACAGTTGCTTCCATGTTATTGTTATCCTTGTAAACTATGTATAAAAACTATAATACATTTTATTTTATAATTGAACTACTTTCCACAGAGAGAAAGAGAGAAATTGTTGGCAAACTATAACGCTAATAATTATGCAAACATAAATATCCGAAAATAAAATATCAAATCGTTTGTTTACCCTTCATTAATATAATTCTTAGTAGATAAAATTATAGTACTGGTAAATATATAAAGTTATCAATGAACTAATATTCAGAATTTTAATCAACAATGAAATTATTTATTTCCTCTAAAATTGAAAACAAATATGATTAACTAATAAGTCATTGATTATTTCAAGTGTTTACTTTTTAAATTTTCGTACTAAATTCCTACATAGGTTCTAAAAAAGCATAACAAGGCATTTAATGACTTTTTTAAAATATTATTATTTTTCTTTATTGGACTAGCTAAATAGGATCATCATTCATTATTTTCAGGAACTTATACCTTTTTTTATTTAATGTTTACTTTATAACTCAAATAAATTATTTATATAATTTTTTAAAAGTTTAATACTCATTTAGATAGATTACACGTGCAACGAGCGTACCGTAAAACTAGTAAGAATATATATTGGAGACGAGCATTCATGAAATATATTTGCTAGAACCAAACCTCATCACATTGCATAGCTGTAGTGAGCCTATGGGCAATAAAAACTGCAGTCCGATTATCTGCTAGAGACTTCAAAGCACTTAATATTTCTGATTCTGTCGTGCTATCAAGTGCACTCGTGGCTTCATCACAAAGCCTAAGAGAGAAGGAAAAAAAGGGTGAGAAACAATTTCCTAGAAGAAGAACAAAAGATAAAGATGTTAAATTAATATCAATCCTCTCTCAGTTAATAGATGGTCACTCAAAGCTTTTGCTGTATTCCCAGGTTGAAATAAGGCCTAGAGTCAACATTAGAATGCTATCACTCACGATTCTGATAACGGAGTTTTACTGAGCAACTAAAAATAAAAGCAGCACGTTTCATGACACACGAAGCAAATATATGCTCTCGCATGTCAGTAACACAATATTTATACGTGGACGAAGAAAAAGTGCACTTTAATGAATGAAGAAAAATTCACGCCAACAAAGATGGGCAGAACCAACCAGACAGAGACATCTGAATTTTTCATCATGTAAGACATGCTTGAAACAATGGCCTAAACATTGTTACATTCTGGAAAGAGAATGGCTTTGATAAATGTCTCAGCTGTCCGAGCAAAATGTCTCTCCTAACATGCCTTCAGTAAGCCAGTATTAAGAGCAGGTAAAATTAAACACCGAGACAAGTCTGTTAAATGTGTATTATGAAGGTAAAAGCGACATTTTGGGTTAAGCAAAGGAACCGAAAAGAAACGAACCTGTATTTTTTATTTTTTTTATTTTTTGGGAAAAACAAATGAGTATAGACACCAAGAAAAGAGATGATCAAGGGGAGCACAAATCTTTGTAGCTTCCACCAAATTGTAACCTAAACATCCAATCCAAAAGTAATAAAATCAATATATTTGCTAATTTAATTTGTCTTTCCAGGAAAAATCTGACTCCAAATGTTCCAGAAACTGTTAGTATGACACTTTCTAAAAAGTTCTTATTTGTCTCAAATACCCAATCCTTATAATTAAATTGACCTTGCTACCCAAATGCTATAATTCCTTACAGATTCTATAACCTCAGGTCTTGGAAAGTAAGGACTAATTTATGAGAACATACAGAAAATGAAGGTTGGTAGCAATCTCTGAGACAACAACACTTCTTTATACTAGAAGGGTGACAGGTGAACTTACAATATAGCAGGTGCTTTAAGGAACGCACGCGCTAGTGCAACCCTTTGCTTCTCGCCACCACTTAACTGCAGGAGAAAGACAGAAAAGGAAAGACCTGCATTTAGTCAGCGGCATATATAACTTTCAAATTGAAAAGCAAGTCCTGTATATAAAAAAGAATAATAATTGGATAGGGAGTGCTATGTAATCTCAAAATGATATCTCATTTATTGTGCTGCACTCCCTATATCAACAATAATACCTCAAGCTAGATGGTTCTCAGTATTCATGTCGCTCCAATCAGACTCTTCTCAATCCAATATTCAAAAATTTAGTTCTCTGATACTAGAATCTGTAATGCTATAATTAAATATAGCTCGGCACTGCTTTCGTGCTGTTTTTTGTTCTTATATATGTATATATATACAAGTTACCATTCCCAAAGAAGATATTTCGGGAGAATGTTATGACTGGTTAAGATGAAGCATATAGAATCAGAAATGGATGGTTGAAGCAGAGAAGTGCTACAGAAATGGTAGGAATTCCCCTATCACATAACATTTCTGTAGCACTTCTCTGCTTCAACCATCCATTTCTGATTCTATATGCTTCATCTTAACCGGTCATAACGAAATATCTTTTTTGGGAATGGTAACTTGTATATATATACATATATAAGAACAAAAAACAGCACGAAAGCAGTGCCGAGCTATATTTACAAAAAGAGCAGACCCCGGCTATGATGACCTAAGGTTACAGAGTACCAATTAAATCTACTAAAGATTCTGCTTCCTCTAAAAGCTATCTTTACACCAAAAATGAAACAAAAGGAAACACTTCATTTTAATATTCTGTAAGGAGTTGCTTCTGTCTTCAAAAATTGTTGAATTTCACTCCTTCCAGACAATCCACCATATGCAAGTAGGAACCGATCTCCACCATTTCTTCTGTCCGCCATTATAATTCCAACACTTCAACAGATAACAAGTGTTTGTTGGCATACTCCATTTAAGGCCCACAATATTTTTTTTTTAAAAAGGTTGCGATAGACAGTGAAGAAACAAATGGCTATTGGTTTCTGTAGCTGTACCACAAAGTGCGCATTTAATGCATAAATGGAAGCCCCTTCTTCTCAAGCTTTCTTGTGTTAAACATGCTTCTCTTGGTATTTTTAAAAAAAAAAGGTTGCGATAGACAGTGAAGAAACAAATGGCTATTGGTTTCTGTAGCTGTACCACAAAGTGCGCATTTAATGCATAAATGGAAGCCCCTTCTTCTCAAGCTTTCTTGTGTTAAACATGCTTCTCTTGCCACCAACCATGAAAAAACAGACCACCTTGAGAGGTGCCTTAACTCCATAGTTTAACAAAATATCGTCTGCAGGTAGAGCATATACCATGAGACCCATCTTGTATATTGTTAGTTAGCTCATCCATAAGTAGATCTAGATAAGCAACTACGAGCTTAACGAAAATCCTGGTATAAACCCTATAATCGTGAAAACTCATTTGTATCTCCTACCACTCTCACACTAATAGTTCCTTCCTACATACCTGGTTTAGGAGAAAGATCACATCAGAAGCTAAGTTGCTCCGACACGGCAGTTTAGGTGCCGCACCCGTGTCGACACGGCACTAGTATGGGTGTGGGTATGGGATCCGTACTAGATTTGGTCAAACAATTTTGGGTACTTTGACCACGACGGACGAAAATATTCAAGACGAGATACAATTTGATTCCCGAAATTAGAACCAAAACTAGGGTAAATTTGAAGAAATAGCATACCTTATCTAGGAAATCAATCATTTACTTATCTACAACTTGATAATAAAAAAGAAATTCACACTTTACAAGCTATATGTAAGTATTCCACCAAATTTCTCATAATTTAGAGATTTTTTTATTTTTTTATTTTTTTGAATTATTTTTAGTTGGATCCTCGCACATGTATCGGCACTAGATCCTTATCGTCGAACCTTAGAATTTACATCTTGAAGGATCCTACCTCTAGATCCGCACCCGTGTCCGAGCAACTTAGATCACAAGTGCAGAATTAGGTGTAATGTCTGGTTTTAACCCGAAATCAGTGTTGGCAAGTTGCAACTCTAAATAACCGAAAACATTAACTTCAAATCCAAATGGAGAATGGTGACTTGTACTGACAAATCTTTAGTGACAATTAGAAGAAGATCAAATTTTAACTTACTATCAACATGGGTTATCTTAATGAGTGATGCATATGATTTTGCACCAACTATGACATGATTACTCTTCCATGTCCTACCTACATGGATAAACTTCAACATGATTACGGAGGGGCAAAGGATAGACCTAAAAGTACCAACACATGTTCCTGCACATAAATAGAGAAATTGGGGGACTAAAGGGGACTCACCTTAAGTCCTCGTTCTCCCACCACTGTAGCATACTTCTGGGGGAATTTCATAATGGTGTCATGGATTGCAGCTTTCCGAGCAGCATTGTACACCTTATTGAAACATTTCATTTGATAACAGGGGAGACTCAGATAATATAGCAACTGAAGGTTGAAATAGAAGCAAATATAAGATTCTCAACAGACCTCCTCCTCAGAGGCAGAGAGCCGTCCATAGTGGATATTGTGAAATATAGTATCATTGAATAGGACCTGGAAAAACAAAGAAATGGTTGTTTACTAGTTACAACCCACACATTTTACAGGGACCACAATGAATATTAAGCTACATAATTTATGACAACTTACAGTATCCTGGGGAACAACGCCAATAGATTTCCGAAGACTCTCAAGTGTAACCTTCCGAATATCTTGACCATCTATTTTTACCTGCAAAGAGCAAAATGCCACCAAAAAGCTGAAAGATCTAACAAGAAAAAGAAAACTTTTGCCTGAGACGTAAATTCACTGTTCCATGTGCAATTATCTACATTACCTCTTCACTTCTATCTTATGTGTTCTAATATTTCAATCACTTAAACATGCAGCAAAACAGGATCAACATAATTCTGTGTGGAATATGACAGAATCCAGTCCCTGCTAATGTTAACTTACATAAACTTGGAAATTCGGCTTCCACAGCACATGAATTTGCAAAGCGCCTTATGAACAGTTAACGAGAGCGCAACCTTAACAAGTAGGGTTCATCAACCACATGGACAAAGATAGATGTAAATATTGTCCAGATTCCCTCTTACAAACATATTCTTTAAATTATATGCCTTTCGTATTTCCATCGCAATAACACTCCTCAGTAGTTTGACAAACATTGCAAAGAAAATTCAGCCAATGATTTGTCAACATACGGTTTGTAGTTCTTGTCCGTCTGTCTTCTCTCTTAAGCAAATGTGAAATACCAGTTTCATCATCATGCGTGCCATTTAAGACATTTTTGTCTGTTATTAATGATTAAAAAGCGATCATAAAATAATTGAAAAATTAATCATTTTCTGGAAAACATTAGCCAGGAAATTGATCCGAATTTATTGTTCTACAGTAAAGAAGTGCAAACCGACCGACCACTTAAATTGCTAAGGCAAAAAAAACCAAGTTTAATATGATAAGACACACCATAAAGCTCTCAAACATTGTGATGAAAAGCAGGCCCAAGCAATATGATTTGGCCGCTAGTAAGTTGTAACTGAGCATATGTAGATAAGTAATATCTCACAATGATTAATCTTACATTTCCAGAATGGGTGTCGAAGAATCTGAAGATCAATCTAAGAATGGTTGATTTGCCTGTAATAGAAAGTAATATGCGGATCAGGGCTCGTAATAAAGCATAAAGAATAAGCAAATTGTACGTAATCAAAGGTTCTACACAAACTTAAAAATTTCTAGGAGGATCCCACACTTGAAAATTCATAGTGCCCTCTTAAAAAGGTTGAATATTTCAGTCAGCTAAGAGGCACCTTAAATTGGTCGGGATTTGGGGTAGATATTTAGATTGCAAGAATATGTTTCCAGAAAGCTTTCTCAACAAAAAGAAGAGCAAAAGTCCTACACTCTATTATATCATACTGGTCAAACTTCAACAAGCATACAAAATTATACAATTTGATTAAGGGGCATATTATAAACATCTTATAAGAGCATCTCTAGTGATCCGACTTCAAAATTTATCCCTCATTTAAGAATCCTAGAGGCTTCAGCATCCTATGCCACAAATTGCTTCCTTTAAAAGCCATCCTAAGACCTATACTACTCGGATATACCTTTCACTCACGTCTGTTAGATTGCTAACTGAGATAACTCGCTTTGCTTAATATGCTAAACCTAAATGGACAGTCGCTAAATTACAGAACAATTAAGTCCAAAATATATAAATAAAACTGAAAAGTTGAAACAGAATAACGAACAATGACAGAAACCATACCACTACCACTCGTTCCTACAATAGCTACACTTTTTCCTGCTGGCACAGTAAAAGAAACCCCATCTAGAATCTTCCTTTCCGTCAAATAACTATGAAAAAATGAAAAGAACAAGGATCAGTAAGCACAATCATTAGTCCATTAGGTGGAACAGTAGAGAAAGCAAGCATATCTACTATAAGCAAATATAATCATGATAAGTTGCAGTTCAAATGAAGAGCAGCAGCTGTACGTCAACCTAACTACTGAAGCTGCAGAACCTAAAGAGCTCTGGAAATCTCTTACTTCCTAAGTACCTGGAAAGCATTTTTTGGAAAAAAAAACGTACTTGGAACGCATTAAATCTGTCACATCAGCATTGCTACCTAGGAAGATTTGTAAACAAGCCCATAACACATGCTTTGCTTTAGGATGGATATGTGACGAGAAATTAAAAGGCTCAAAAGCCCTGACATGGAAGTGCTTATATGGGCAGAAACAAAGGATAACTGACTATGAAATAGAAGAATTAGTATCTTTTCCCCTGCAATATCTTAGATAGATCAAAGGAATTTCATTAATACCAGACAAGATGGTGTCAGAAAATCTATACTATATTAAAAGCACGAAGGCCCTATCGAAATGGCGTTCGCCTTTTTTACCCTTTATAAATGCATTATATGCTGGATATACCTGTAATTGTAATCACTATTTCTTTTTGTGAGCAAAATTAAAAATTGCCTTGTACTTGCTTTTAGGTTTAGGATTCTTTAGAATTTACCTTGTTTGGGATTCTTTCACTTCTACTTTTTTTCGTTTGGTCCCCCCCCCCCTCCCCCCCTTAGTTTTAGGGATTCTTTAAATTTTTTATCTATTACGGTGTGTATTGTAAATGAAACTAATTTTAAAGACTTAATTATTTCTTACATTAAAATAACTATATCAGATTTTAAAATTTATTCCTACGAAACCGGTACAATAACACTTCTATTCATAATCTATCTATCTATATCTATACTATATTAAAAGCACGAAGGCCTTTAGCGAAATGTTGTTCGCCTTTTCTACCCTTTCCAAATAGAGTTTACACTCGACAAAATAGTCATTCGATTATTTTCCTAAATTTAGCACTTCGAATTTAACTAAAGTTTTACCCATTAATTCATTCCTTATTTGAATAAAATAAGTTCCTGTTATTTAGGATTTTAAAGTCACATACGAATTTATGTGTATAAAACTCTTAGCTAATATTTAATGTGTTGAAAATTCCAACAAGTAAAAGGAGTAAGATAAACTAATTTACTGTACAAGATATTCAATTTAACGAAAAAACATAATCCGCTGGAACCTAACAACAATGGTCGTCTTCCTTAAGGAGAATTTTCCATTTTTAGAGAGCTATGTATTATTTGATAGGAAAAGAATTTGACAATATAAAAAGACGAAAAAATTTAAATTATAAGAAACAACAATGAATGAAATATATAATACCAAGTAGCGAAACAAAAACCACAAGATAAAAACTTAAGTATATAAAAAGTTAGAGTTGTAAGTTTCATGCATTATCTTAATATTTTATTACTATAGATATATATAGATATATATATATAGCAGTCGTTCGCTCTTTAAACATAGAGTTCACATCGGACGAAATAGTAATCTAATTATTTCGCTAACATTTATAAATAACCATTATTTTTCTAATATTTAGAAATAATCATTTAATTATTTTCCTAATATGTTGTACTTTTAAAAAATTAAAAGTTTTGTTATTAAATTTCTCCTTATTTAAACTATATCGGAACTCCTAAAATTTAGGAGTATAAAAAACAATTAAGAGTTTACCTTATATGAAATTTTTTATTATTTGAACTATGTAGCATAATTATAATTTGTCACAAAAAAAAAAAATCAAGCCAATTTTTTTTATTTTTAAATAATGTCATGTAGCCAATGGAAAAACTTGTGTAGAGGTAAACTCACCGCAGATAAGGTGTCTTTATAGGTGTGCTTTACTAACTCCAGTATAAATATTTTTATACTTACGTATTTGTTTTTGCATCGTTAGGAATTGGACACTAACTTAATTGCATACAGGACGACATGAAACTAATCATAATTAGAAATAGTAGACTCAAACTTAATGCATATAGGACGACGTAACAATAATCAATATTATGTGGTAAATTTTATTTATTGTTCATAATAATTAGCACCAAAAAAAAAAATTATTTCTTTTATTATTGAGAACGAATAAGTAAGTATTAAACAAACTAATTAGCTAAAATTCAATTCAATTCGTTTAGAAACTCATCTCATATTAGTAAAATCAATTTTAAAATTTGTCATATATTTTGGGGTACAAAAATTGGTATTAGCGGTGATAAAAGTAGTAACAAACTTAATTATTAATATTTCATAAATAATTGAAATACAAACCAACTCAATTATTTTACATTTTTCATATAAGTAATATTGTTTTCAAGTTGGCAAAACTCTTATGCTTCTTAATGAGACGCCAAGGAAAAAGCTATGAATTGATCAAGTTTGATTAAATATATGTGTTGTTGAATTTATGTTTTCCATCAATATTTATTTCAGATTTTTATCCTATTAGCGTTTGCAGTAACATGTTAATTTTCTTTGTTGATCTAGCTAAATATAATCAACATTAATTATTTTTAAGAATTACATCTTTTTTAACTTTTATTTATAATTCAATACGTTATTTAATAATATCTATTGATTTATTAACTTACATATCCATGTAAGGTACAAAGGCAAAGTGCGTACCCTAAGACTAGTATGTATAAAAATGAGTGGTTCAACCTCAGTTAGCTAATAAGTTACCCTAATAACCTATACAAGTAGGGATCTTCTATTTACATCAAATGAATACGTGAAATAAGAAAACTTTTCAAACCGTTCGTATCCCTTTCATTATCATGGAACAAGCTTCTGTCCTGTCATTCAACACTCTACAAAAATAACAGGACAGCATCTTCCTCCAGGTAGCACTCCCCCTCTTCCCTCAATTTGCATTGTCTCCAACTTCGTAATGTCTCCTAAAGTGTGCTTGATAAAACCCATGCCACATCGAACAATGAATATGCAAAATTCCTCAACTATGAAGTTTGCAGAGCAAAAGAAAATGCCATTCGTATTTTAGCAACATTCTTTGCACCAATAACACCAACTGACCATGATTCTCCCCCTTTCTTGAGAAATGGTAAAGTGATTCTCTTCTTCCTCATTAGGTTCATAAACGGTCAATGTAGCATCCCTTACAGCACACGATTTGAAAAAAATACTCTTTTCTGGTGTTGTGTTTTAGTGCCCACGTCTTTTATGACGCATCTTCCTTCTCCAATTCCTTCTATTAACTCCCGGTAGCATGATTTTAAGCAAAACATTTTTCATCCCTATACCCTCCATTACATCATGTCCTACTTCTAGCAGTCAATATTTCGTGTAACTCCCAGATCCTCCTTTTCCAAACAATCCACCAGCACGGCCTCACTATTGCCAACTTATAAGCCTATGGGCAGGTTTACTCTGGACTAGTATTCCTGCACCATAATTCCTTCCAAACGCAAACTCTTGTGCAATTACCACCACAAACCCAACATGTCCACCGACATATTTCTGCCTTTAATAATCCCCTTCCATACACTTACCCTATGCTAGGGGTGGCAAATGGACGGGTTGGGTTGAAGTTGGGCGGGTCAAGATGAGTTAGGTCAATAAATGGGTCATTGCCCAACCCAGCCCAAAGTGTACTTGGGTTAAGATGGGCTGGGTCAAGATGGGCTAAACAATGGGTCATAACCCAACCCGCCCAACTTGACCCATGTTTTTTAACTATGCTCATCTTGCATTAAAAAAAAAATTTACCTTAAAATGTGTAAGTTGAAAAATATTTTGCGGCTGGAGGTGGGAGTAGGGTGGGGGGTACGGGGGTAGGGTGGATGGTGAAGAAAAACAAAAAGACAGATAATTTAAAATACAAAAACAAGAAAAAAAAATTGAGGGGGTGGGGGGTGGGTGGGCGGTGCAGAAAATAAAAAGAAAAACAGAAAATTAAAAATACAAAAAAAAAAGTAAAAAAAATATTTTATAGGGGGTTTGCACGAGAGTGGGTGGGTGGGTTGGGGGGGTAGATTCTCTTGATATTTGTATAGATTCTCTACCACTTGTACCGACTTACCCCACTATATCAATAAGATTACTACCTTGTCAAAAAGAGAAATGCACTGTGTCCATAAGCTCCCTTCTGTCAACAGAAATGCAGTTCTCTTCCAATCTACCAAATAGAATTTCTATTCCCCCTCCTTTCTTCCTACAAGAAATCCCTTGGCATCTACTCTTGTCTAACCGAAATGGCTCTAGGCATGCAAAACAGAGACATAAAATTAGTGGGAATGTTAGATAAGACTTAATCAACATGACGTTGATATGAGGTGTATGATACTGCTCTTTACCCCAAAAAATAAGGTGTGTGATACTGTCAAAAGCACTTGTTTCCTAAGAGAAGCTACAAGCAAACATCAGACGAACTATATCATAAATAAGATGAGTAAGAATAAGTCCAATCACAAGTAGCCACAAATGCAAACTGCAATAACCGACAAGCAAGAGCGCTAAGCTAACATGTGACAATATCTTCTTCTTTTTTAATGAGTGATGACTGAGAAATCCATTGGGCAAACCCTTAGGAACAACCACAACCTTCGCAACTCGGGGACAATGGGCCGCCCCTATACCCTTCTCCACTTATATACCAGACTTAGTTCGCATGACGTAGGGCTCGAATCACAACTCCTTCAACCTTTGCCACTTGAACTAAGCCCTGGGACAGCATGTGACAATTTCATTGCAGGCCCAAATGATAAAAATTCAACTAAGTCACCAGTCTAACACTGAAGCTTAGTTCTAAATATACATCTCCAGGGGTTAAATATATAATTTTCTTAAATGGAGTATACCTTCACAGTACATCAGAGATCACCACACCAGAATGTTTGATAATGTTTGTCTACCTATCTAAATATATATAGAATGTGCACAAACTGATGATTGAGTGAAAACATCGCTTAAGGAAAAGTACAACCAATCAAATAATCCATATATCATTTACCAAATAACAAAAGAAGAAAGAATTTGATATGCACCTGAAGTGAACATTCTCAAATTGAATGCTACCCCCACTTAACTTGAGAGGTTTTGCATCGTCTGCATCTCTGATTTGAGCTCTTTCCTGTACATATTAGTCAAAGATCTGCTCATAACAATTCTGCATATGCACAAGACACAGAGAATATGTGCGCAATGTATTAAAATTACATAAATGAATAAATACTATAGCAGAAAAAATGGTTCCTCCATCAGTGTCTGATGTATTTCTGGTGGTCATTCTTTTCAATGCTTATGAAATGATGGTTCAGTTTTGCAAGGACGTGCCATGGCAGGAGGAATAAATGTGTTTGTGGCAAAATCAACACTTTTGTATCATCAAGGTCTACTATCAGAATGATACTAACAGTGCAACGGATAAAGAGAGATGTGGATAGATGTTTGGAGACTAAACTTTTAACAATTGTATCCATGGAGACTTTGCCACCATCTTGGTGCACATTAACGGAGCTTCTCTTGATTTACAAAACGAATACTGAACAAGATAATGGTCAACGCAAAAGAAGGCATTAGTGTAACAATCCTTGTTGACCAACAATTATGATAAATGGACCTTGGGCCTAACTCAACCCCAAAAGCTAGCTTATGAGGTGAGGATTGCTCAAGATCATATAAGGAGACCAAGGACCTCAAATACCCACCGATGTGGGACAACTCAACCCCCCCTCCCCCAAAACCCACGCCCAGGCCTGCAAACTGGAGCATGAACAACATAAATGGCGGTCCAACATCGGTAACAATAAATTGGGATAGGTCTGGCTCTGATACCATGTTAAATGGACCTTGCGTCTAACTCAACCCCAAAATCTAGCTTATGAGGTGAGGATTGCCCAAGACCATATAAGGAGACCAAGGACCTCAAATCCCACCGATGTGGGACAACTCAACATATTGCTTCCTAAAAAAGCTGAAAATAATCTTAATATATTGCAAGTGGACCCATCTGATAATTCAGAACATACTAATCCCTTCAGAATACAACGACATTTATCATTTCAATCAATAGTTATGCAACTTAATAAATAAATAAAAAGATAACTTCATTTATAGCAACTTCCACTTTTTTCTGAAAGTCACGAAATTATGCTAGGCCTCGAGAGATCATGCTCTTTCAACATCTCGAGCTACTCAAGTTCGAGAAGAATATTATCACTCAGCAAGGAAAGAAACACAAGAGAGACGCAGGATTTATCACAGCAAGACTGGATGAAATCGAAGTGAAGATAGTGGTTGGTACCACAGCATACAAGACGGACCAAGAAGAAATTACTCCAGAAAAGAGCCAACTTTATCATCTTTCAGATCCTATCCTGACTGGGTAAGAAAATTATGATTTTTGTATGTCCAATTCTCTTAACCTGCCGATATAAAGAAGCCTGACCCCTAGACTCACAATTTCTCATGAGGTACAATATCTCATTATGAACTTAGGAAGCAAGAGCACAACACTCTAGAGGCATCATCTGGACCACAAATCTAAAACATTTTTTTTTTGATAAGGTACATTGTATTACACAAATCTCAAAAAAAAAGGCAGATTATCTTTCCGCTACAAAGTTTGATGTTACTTGACTAACTGTTTCCTCTATAATCTTTTACATAACACAAAAGTATTTAGCAAGTGAAACAAAACAATGAATGATATCATGGAAGCTAGCTGATACCTCTAGTAACTGAAACATTGATTTCATGTCCACTAGACTTTGGACAGTTTCACGATATACGCTACCAAGGAAATTCAGTGGAAGAGATAGCTGGAACAGCAGCCCATTTACCATGACCTATCAAAATAGTAATGTTTCTTATTAGAGTGCTAGCACTGCAGAGAAAATAATCACTCGGCTAAAATAATAGGAAAAAAAGTTCTACCAAGTCGCCAACAGTCATGACGCCATTCATAATCCCATTAGAACATAAAACCATAGCAGCTGAGAGAGCTATACTGAAAATAGCATTTTGCCCAAAGTTTAACATTGCCAGACTGCGTTGTGTCTTTAAGGCAGCATCTTCATATCCTGGAGACAACCACATAATATCATCATTGCTTATTCAGAAAAAAGAAAATGGGGAGGAACAACACAACATCAAAGTTTTGTATGTCAAAAGCCAACAAATATATCATCGTTTTTGAACCACGGGGAGAAAGCACATATTCTTCTGCCACCTCATTGCTAGATTCCAGAGCAAAGTGTGTACACTCAGTGAAGTGAACCCGTGTTTTTCTTTTCTGATAAGGTGAAGCAAACCATGTTATGTTGAAGGGAAGCCATATAAACATGGTACCGCCACTCTGTGAAACTTAATAAAGCATAATCTAATCATTCTAAAATTCAATGATTTCTCCTGAAATGTACATTTAGACTAATTGCCAACAAAACTGTGTTAAACCACATAGGGGAGGGAGACAGTGAGGGGAGAAAGGGCTTTTGAGGTGGAGGAGGTGCACGAGGTTGTGTCGAGTTGCGCTGGTGATAAGGCCCCCGGGCCTGATGGTTTCTCCTTGGCCTTCTTCCAGCTCTGTTGGGGTACCATCAAGGGGGAGTTGATGGAAGCCATTGAATACTTCTATTTGAATGGTGTTTTCGAGAGAAGAATCAATGCTTCTTTTATTACTATTGTGCCTAAGAAAGAAGGTGCATCTTGTATCAAATATTACAGGCCTACTAGTCTTGTGGGGAGCATTTACAAGATTATTTCTAAAGTGCTCTCCAACAGACTCAAGAAGGTCCTTGACGTGTCTGTTTTGTCCTCCCAAAATGCGTTTCTGGAAGGTAGGCTGATCCTGGATGCTCCTTTGGTGGCAAATGAACTTGTAAACTCCAGAAGGAAAAATAGAGAACCCGACTTACTATGCAAGTTGGACTTTGAGAAGGCTTTCAATCATGTCAATTGGGAGTTTCTGGATTTCATTATGATGCGGATGGGATTTGGGGCAAGATGGAGGGGATGGATCAAGTTCTGCATTTCCTCAGTCAGATTCTGTGTCCTGGTTAATGGTAGCCCGTGTGGTTTCTTTGGCAGCTCCAGGGGTCTCAGGCAAGGTGACCCCCTATCCCCATGCTATTCATCTTAGTGATGGTTGCTCTGAGTAAAATGATGGATCGTGCGTCGGGTGGAGGCTTCTTGAGAGGATTCTCAGCTCAGATCGGGGTGCCAAGTGCCCGAAGAGTCTCTCATTTGCTTTTTGCGAATGACACCCTGGTTTTCTGTGATGCCAATATGGATCAGCTGACCTGCCTGAAGCAGGTCCTGCAGTGGTTTCAGATAGTATCAGGGCTCAAAATCAGCCTTATCAAAAAAGTGTGAGATTTTCCCGGTGGGTGAGGTTGCTAACATTGATGCTTTGTCTTATGTTCTCAGATGTAAGGTGGGCTTCCTTGCCACTACTTACCTGGGTCTCCCATTGGGCGCTTCGCATAAGGATACTACGGTTTGGAATCCAGTGATCGAAAGGGTTGAAAAAAGATTAGCAGGCTGGCAGAAACAGTACTTGTCAAAAGGAGGCAAGGAAGTGCTCATTAAAAGCACTTTATCGAGTATGCCCACCTATTACTTGTCCATGTTGCAAGCTTCTGTGAGCATCACAGAAAAACTGGAGCGGCTTCAAAGGAATTTTCTTTGGGATGCAGCGGATAGAGCTAGAAAGTTTCATCTAGTGAATTGGCAGACAGTCACTTCCCCAAAGAAGTGGGGTGGACTTGGAGTAAAAGGTCTTAGAGTATTCAACAGAGCTTTGTTCGAGAGGTGGTTGTGGAGATTCGGGGTTGAAAAGCATGCTCTATGGAGGGAGGTCATAGTAGAAAAGTACGATTCCACGGGAAGGGGTTGGAGGACCAAGGCAATCACAACACCTTTCAGGTGTGGCATGTGGAGGAGCATCATGAAGAATTATGAATCCTTCAGTGGCAACATCACTTACAGGGTGGGAGATGGAAGGAGAATCAGCTTATGGAATCATAAGTGGTGTGGAGAGGACCTCTGAGGGTCTCCTTCCCCCACGTTTTCAGAATTTCAAATCAGAAGGAATTGATGGTCCAACAGATTCGTAAGGAACATGAAGTGGGGTAGTATGGGACCTCTCATTTAGAAGGAACATGCAAGATTGGGAGATTGCGGAGCTTCAAGATTTATTGACACTGCTATATAGGCAAGACAGGCCCCAGCCATCCTGTGATTCTTGGAGATGGGGTTTGCGTGGCGACGGTTTATTCACCGTAAAGTCCTTTTACCAGAGTATTTTAGTGAGAGAGGAGGCCTCTTTTCCATACTCCTCGATCTGGATTCCTAAGGCACCTACGAAGGTGTGCTTTTTTGCATGGCTAGCGGCATGGGGGTGATTTTGACTGTTGAGAATCTGCGAAAGACAGGAATTACACTTGTTAGTTGGTGCTACATGTGTAAAAGCTCAGGGGAAGAAGTTGATCATCTTTTGTTGCATTGCCCTGTGTCCTCGGCTTTGTGGAGGGCAATTCTGAACCTTTTTGGTGTTCAATGGGTGATGCCAAGCACTGTAAAGGAAATGTTATATAGCTAGGTTGGTTTCCATAGAAGAAGAAAGCAAAAGGCGTGGAAGTAAGCCTTGTTAGCTCTCATGTGGATAGTTTTGGGGGAGAGACAAAGGAGAGCTTTTGAGGGATTTTTTTTATTTTATTTTTTGATAGCCCTGGGTGTCCGAGTCTCTTTGAGCCCCGACTAATCCCAGGGGTGCACAGG
>ML286615.1:5520-27738 GCA_005239495.1 Nicotiana undulata
CCTCCATCTTCCACTACCTTCTAACAAACCTGGCTTGACCACAATTCAAAGAGAAAAATGCTGGTTAGAAAAAAATACATAACAAAATTTCAGTTTTGAAAAAATCAATTAATTCGGTATTGAAGATTGAATATGTTAGAGATGATTTAGAATCGATGTATCAGTGAACTCCCATTGAGATTGTTGGGAATTTTTTTTCTTCTTTTTACTAATTTTTATAGGGATTTTCAAAGATAATTTTGGAAAAGATAATGGAAGAGAGTTCTTTTTACATATTCGTCTGGTTTTTTTTGGATTATACTGATTTTGTCTGGGTTTTTAACTTTTTAATTCACTTGGGAGATCAAACTAGAGAAGTGTTCATTATTGATTTGGGGGATTTTAGAGTGGATAAGGGTGGTGTTCATGGTGAAGAAACATGTCACGACCTAAATTTTTCTCCGTCGGGTATCGTGATGGAACCTAGTCTTAGGGACTAGGTAAGCCTAACATTTCACTGAACAACAACAATAATAAAGGAAATCCAACAGTATCGATATGGAAATCTTGACAAAAGTTACATTTCCCCAAAACCCGGTAATACAAGTCTTAAGCTCTACAAAATCTAAATACAACTGTCTAGAAATAGGTAAGTACAGTTGAAGTAAGAAGGACTGTGACTCCGAAGCCTGCGAACGCAGCAACAGGTTTACCTTGAGTCTCCTCGGCAATGATCCACGCAGCTAGCAACAATCAATACCTGGATCTATGCAAAAGAAAAATGCACAGAAGTGTAGTATGAGCACACCACGGTGGTGCCCAGTAAGTATCAAGACTAACCTCGGTGAAGTAGTGACGAGGACTAGTCAAGGCCCCACTGGTCTAATAAGCAAAAGAAATAAATGTAAATTGACCGAAACATAATAATTATCTAAAGATTTCTAATATAATTAACAACATGATAATATAATGCGGAAAGAATTTCAGCAATATAAAACAGCGGAACAACATATAGAAATACCCAAGAAGAATGGAAAGAACGCAAGCCAAAAGTCGGAAATCACAACACAATAAAACACTAACATCTCAGTACTGCATCAATTTGTTCGCATCAGGCCTTAGCCAATAAACTCAATAAAGTTGGGTAACCCTCGGGTGAAAACCTTTAAATCGTGAGTTTATGTCGAAAGCTTTAAAGATATAATCGTTTTGAAATAGGGAAATCTTCTTTGAAACATACTCTTTTCGGATGTATATTTATATATTTTCATAAAGAGAAATCTTTGACACATAGTTTCTTCAAAATATGTGGGGTTTCAAATGTACTTTCCCAATAACTGCTTTTTCAAATATTATTTTTCTGCAAGACAAATACCTTTCAAATATACTTTCAAAATAGAAGTCCTTCAGACATAACTTTTCCCGGAGATAATTGTTTCTCAATTATACTTTTCAAGATAAAAATTCCATACTAAGACCGTGGAGCATCTAATAGAGTAATAGAAGTTTAAGTGACGGGCATACAAACCCGAAAAAAATAATATACATAATATAGGTAGAGTTGAAACAACGGCCTCCACGAGAAATGCGGCGGATCACCTCAGCAATATGATCCACTCAGCGAACTCGTTAGCCACTAGCCTCGCCCTCAGAAATAGTATCTGCATGGACATGCATGTAAGAAGTGAGTTATACGTAAATATAACCCAGTAAGATCCTCGATCCGCCACTCTGGATACCTCTGGAACAAGTGTTAGAAAGTACAAACACACAACGAACACAGAAATAATATGCACCGAAACTCTTTCACCGTATACTTACTTTATAAGGTTCAAACAATTATTCAACAACAAAACTATATATATCTCAATACAATCTACACTAAGGACTTGTCATTACCGACAGTGCGGGAAATTAACCAAACACCCCAACGAGTCCACGGCAGCATACACAATGCCCCAAATATATTAATCTCCAATTTAAATATGTGATGTAGTACAGGGGGAAAGCTCCCGGATCTCAATCCGTAGTCCCAATTTAAATATGCAATGAAGAACAGGGGGAAAGCTCCCGGATTTCAGCCCTTAGTCCCAAATTTAAATATGAAATGCAGTACACGGGAAAGCTCCCGGATCTCAGTCCGTAGTCCCAATTTAAATATGCGGTGTAGTACAGGGGGAAAGCTCCCGGATCTCAGTCCATAGTCCCAATTTAAATATGCAATGCAGCACAACAAAGAGAAAACAACCAGAACACGGCAAAAACATTGCACAAGCCACAACGAGCACAACAACAAACAAAAGACAAAATGCAAGGTGTGACGAGCAGTTCAACACGAGGACTTAAATCATAACAGTGGCAAAACTCACTCATAAGAAGTAACCACTGAAGGGAAAGAAAGTACAAATGAAACAATATAACAAGGGGAAAACATAACAAATATAGCAACGATTCACAATATTCAAGTCAGTAAATAAGGAACCAATCATCCCGGCAAGAGAAACACCTATGACCAATCTCGCCTAACAATTTGCTTCACAGAATAAACTCAGCTTCAACAAATGTTCAATAATAGGAAGCACCAAGGAAATACAACCAATATGGGTGATTGTCAACTAAACCTAAGTAACATTTAAGGGAAAATAATGTAAATCATCATGTACAACTCACGGGCATGCTTGACACCGACATATAGTTATTCCAATTTCTGTTAAACAATTATACGACTAGATGATACTAATTCTAATCAATTAGGCAGTTTGTGAAGAAAATATAGCATAGTGGTGAAAGAGGGGAAATATTCAGTTAAGTCAATTAAGATCAAATAATCAACAAAGGGGAAACGAAAGCAAGAAAATCTAATTCAAACAGAAGGAGGTGAAACTAGAAACCAGGAACTCGACCATAACAGTTACCACTTCATACGCAGGAAATATAGGAACCTAAGAATCCTAAAAGGCCAACCGATTAGCAAATAAGTCCGAGTACGCACTCCTCACCTCGCATACACGGGCTACAATCAACATAGAAGACTCAAATCCTAAGGGGTAATTCCCCCCCACAAGGTTAGGCAAGATACTTACCTCAAAGATGACAATCGGGTACTCAAAAATAGACTTCTCGGGCGGAAAGACCTCCAGACGTCTCAAAATCAATCAAAACAACTTCAAAACACACATAAATTATATAAGGAACTATTCTGAATAATAAAGCTTCAATCTTTACGAATTTATAAAAATTGACCCCCGGGCCCGCACTTCGGAACCCGACAAATTTTATAAAATCCGATTACCCATTCCGATACGAGTTCACCCATACTAAATTTATCCAATTCCGATATCATTTGGTCATCCAAATAATAAATTTTCATTTAAGAAGTTTTCTTTCAAAACCCCCAATTTCCCCAATCAAAACATGGATTAATTCAAACAAATGAACTTCTGTAATCATATTAAATGCAAAAATAATATTATATACTGAACCCGATGAAAAGACAAGAAGAACACCGCAAAAATTACCTCAATCGGAGCTCTAGAACTCAAGATATGCTCAAAATACTAAAATGACGCGGTCTGGTTTTCTATACTCAGGGGTTTTCGCAGGTGCGACCAAAATACCCGCACCTACGCATTTCCAGCTTTCAATTCCGCACCTGCGGACCGTTTTACGCACTTGCGGCTCCGGGGGTGCGGACCCAACCATGCACCTGCGAAACACCAGCACCAGCTCTATTCTCCGACACTAAAATGAGCATAACTTCCTCATACGATGTCCAAATTCAATGATTCTTTTTGCTATAGCTCCGTAATTACGATACGGATCTAATTCTTCAAATCAAAACAGAAATTGGAGCTCATTTGATTAATGTGGTACTAATTATGCTTGAAGAAACGACGTCGAAACATAAAAAACGAGCGCAACACAACCCATATCTATCCGAAACCCACCCGAGCCCCTCGGGGCCTCAACCAACAATTCCCACAAGTCATATATCACTACCCGAACTTAGTCGAACCTTTGGAAAGCCCGAAAAACACCAAAACACCGAATCAACCTCGAATTCAAGCCTAAGAACTTCTAAACTTCCAAAATTCGCCAACGATGCCGAAACTTACCAACCCACGTCCGAATGACCTGAAATTTTGTAAACACGTCACCAATGACACTACCAACCTATTCCAACTTCCGGAATCACATTCCGACCCCGCTATCAAAATTTCCACTTCCGGTCGGATTCCTAAAAAACCTTCAAATTTCTATCTTTAGCCAAATGACTTCAAAATAACCTACGGACATCGGAATTCACTTCCGATCGCGCTCCCATTTCCAGAATTACCATACAGAGCTATTCCCAGGCTCCGAATCTCAAATGGACATCTATATCACTGAAATGCCTTTCAACCCAGATTTATGAAATTCTTCTAAAATGTTATCTTCCATAATATACGTCGAAATGCTCCCGAGTTATCCAAACCCCGGTACGAACATACGCCCTAGTCCGAAATCATCATACGAACCTGCTGGAACCTTCAAATCCTGATTCGGAGGTCGTTTAGTCAAAATTCCAATCTTAGTTGATTCTTCCAACTTAAGGCTTCTGAAATGAGAATTTTCTTTCCAATTCGACTCTGGATTATCCGGTAACTGAATCTAACCACCCACGCAGGTCGATATATACAATGTGAAGTTGTTCATGACCTTACGCCACCGAACAGAGCTGAAATCCTCAAAATGACCGGTCGGGTCGTTACATTCTCCCCTCTTAAAACAACCGTTCGTCCTCGAACGTGCCAAGACTCGCCTCGAAGTACTCAAATCACTAAATGCACACTTCCAACACACACCCGCGGGTGATCCCACGTCACCCCAACCTACATAAGCCTGATGACACAATCCCTCTGCAGTATAGCCTTTCTATCAACCCCGATAAGCTTTCTATCTCAATTTCTCACCTTCTACTCATTTCCAAAAGACCCGATTCTAAATCCATATTCGGACTTAGCCTCAACCAGCTGCATTAACTCATGACCACGCCCATAAGGCACGACCACACAACATAGCACATCCCACATAGGCTCAAATAACACTTTTGATCACAATAGCTGCCGAAATTAACTCAACATTGGCAATTAGCCCCACATCTGATCCAAACCCCATAATACTGATAATGATGCAATAAACATGAAGACTTCATTATTAAACACCCGAATCACCAAGCCACAACTAACACCACCGGGCACACATCCCGTAAGTTAAACTAAAGAAGCATATAATAAAATGACTGAATATGAATATAGTAACATATAAATGAACTATCAAACAAGACCATAGGTACAACTCTCTATCAATATTGACTTACCAAAAGCAATATAACAAGGAGGAAGCAAAGCATATGAACAAATAACAAGGATTCCATCCTGATAAAATTCCCACCACGGTACTCAGCCCGGTCAAAACTTATCGAATCACAAATATCACGAGTACCTCGGCCTCAACTGTAAATCACATATCGAAAACATATCATGCCAGTTGAAATTCCTCCAGTAATTCATCTCAACTGATAAAAACCATAACGCTCATTGGACTCACATCTCGATTGAGTATCAAATCACAGTTCGTAAACAAAATACTTAGAAAAAATCACATAGAGCTTACCACGAAGAACAACAAGGACTCACTCCTAGTCTCACCACTATCAATGATGAATAAAACAATGATAGGCACGGGCTACTACTCATAGAATCCCCCAACAGGAGCAAGCATGAAAAATAGAGTGCGAAGCATGAAATTCACTTATCAATAAAGCGACAAATAAGGGAAACTCGCTCCGACCAATCGAACTATAGAGAGATACAAATGGTGTTCCTGTGAAGCAGATCAAAACATACCTGTATGATAACATCTGACCCAACGGTCTCCAGTTTACCATATGGAACACATCAATGGGTCGGGCCTCCCCCTCTTGGGCGCCCCCTACTCACCTGAATACCCTGCTATAACACACCTGCCTGAATCCTAGAACAATCTCTCACTTTGTGGCTAACATCTCCACGCTCAAACAACCTCTTTACTAACGTGGCTGTGGGAACCATACAATACGAGTCCTATGAGACCCATGGATACCTGAAACCCCATGCTAAGCTGGCAACGCAAACTGAATTGGCTGACCCACAAACCTATACCGTGTCGTACCCTGCCTCCATAATAAGGACCAATATATCTCTCCGGCATATGTGCCTTCTAACTGAGGCAACCAGGCGAGGTACATATCTGGCCAACTTGCTGAATCCGACGACGTACTCTAATACTGACATAGTGCCCTGATGCAACTACTCAAACTCCGTGCGCCATGCATCTCGGAGGTACTGGGGTGCAAACTCCCTCAATAACATCTCTGAAACCTGAATCCATGCAACTGAAACTGACTTGGCTGGGCTACCCCACTCATGTGCCCACCACCACTGACAAACCCACTACTCTGAACCTGAGACGTGACAAAATCAATCCTGCTCGTCTCCACAATACCCGAAGTACGAAGAATATAGTGACACTCCTCTAGGAAAACCTGGCATCATCTATCGCCAATCCACTAAAAGTTAAGAGGGTGGTACTTCCTGTACCTCTCAAGTCCAAGGTATTCTTCCTCCGATGCTGCTACCCTAACCACGACTGAACTAAAACCACATGTTGTGCTGTCATGACAACTGGTACCTGGTCAATATGATCTCGTTGCTCTGGAGTGTAGTCGGTGGGAGTCTGAAATCCTCCCCTGATCTGTGGAAAAGCCGGCATACTAGATTCAATCTTGTCTAAGTCCATGTACCAACTATACTCAGAACTGCACCCAGGTCCTTTGAAGTCCGGGGTGGCAACAGGTATCTCGAGCACCTGTCCCCCAACTAGAATTATTGGTGGCTCCTCAACGGCTGCTCTGATAGGCATCTTAATCGTGGCACGTACTCCTCGTCGGCCTCTGTCTCTGATCCTTGCGACACTTACTTCGGGTAATATCATCAGGTACCGCAGTTCGTGTCATCACCATCGGTGAGAGAATGGAACGATAATTTCAAACTTCAAGATCAATGAATTCGCACGATAGGAATGAAGGAATGGAAACCATCCTAATAGTTCTGTAGCCTCTCGAAGATAAGTACATACGTCTCCGTACCAATCCGCAAGACTCTACTAAACTCGCTTATGACTCGTAGCACCTACGAACCTAGAGCTCTGATACCAACTTGTCACGACCCAAATTTTCCTCCGTCGGATATCGTGATGGCACCTAATCTTAGGGACTAGGTAAGCCTAACATTTCACTGAACAACAACTATAATAAAGGAAATCTAATAGTCTCGATATGGAAATCTTGACAAAGTTACATTTCCCCAAAACCCGGTAATACAAGTCATAATCTCTACGAAATCTTTCTACAAAATCTAAATACAACTGTCTAGAAATAGGTAAGTACAGTTGAAGTAAGAAGGAGGTGACTCTGAAGCCTGCAAACGCAGCAACAAGTTTACCTTGAGTCTCCTCGACAATGATCCACGCAGCTAGCAACAATCAATACTTGGATCTGTGCAAAACAAAAATGCACAGAAATGTAGTATGAGCACACCACGATGGTGCCCAGTAAGTATCAAGACTAACCTCGGTGAAGTAGTGACGAGGACTAGTCAAGGCCCCACTGGTCTAATAAGCAAAAGAAATAAATGTAAATTAACCGAAACATAATAATTATCTAAAGATTTCTAATATAATTAACAACATGATAATATAATGCAGAAAGAATTGCAGCAATATAAAACAGCGGAACAACATATAGAAATACCCAAGAAGAATGGAAAGAACGCAAGCCAAAAGTCGGAAATCACAACACAATAAAACACTAACATCTCAGTACTGCATCAATTTGTTTACATCAGGCCTTAGCCAATAAACTCAATAAAGTTGGGTAACCCTCGGGTGAAAACCTTTAAATCGTGAGTTTTATGTCGAAAGCTTTAAAGATATAATCGTTTTGAAATAGGGAAATCTTCTTTGAAACATACTCTTTCCGGATGTATATTTATATATTTTCATAAAGAGAAATCTTTGAAACATAGTTTCTTCAAAATATGTGGGGTTTCAAATGTACTTTCCCAATAACTGCTTTTTCAAATATTATTTTTCTGCAAGACAAATACCTTTCAATTATAATTTCGAAATCGAAGTCCTTCATACATTACTTTTCCCGGATATAATTGTTTCTCGATCATAATCTCCTCAATGATAAAACCACCGGAACTCAGTCCGTAACTCAGAATTTGTCATGCAATGCAGTACAGAGAGAAAGCTCTGGGAATCTCGTATGTAGTCCCAATTTAAATATGCGATGTAGTACAGGGGGAAAGCTCCTGGATCTCAGTACGTAGTCCCAATTTAAATATGCAATGCAGTACAGGGGGAAAGCTCCCGGATCTCAGTGCGTAGTCCCAATTTAAATATGCAATGCAGTACAGGGGAAAAGCTCTCGGATCTCAGTCCGTAGTCACAATTTAAATATGCGATGCAGTACTGGGGGAAAGCTCTCGGATCTCAATCCGTAGTCCCAATTTAAATATGCAATGCAGCACAACAGAGAGAAAACAACCAGAACACGATAAAAATATTGCACAAGCCACAACGAGCACAACAACAAACAAAAGACAAAATGCAAGGTGCGACGAGCAGTTCAACACGGGAACTTAAATCATAATAGTGGCAAAACTCACTCATAAGAAGTAACCACTGAAGGGAAAGCCAAGTACAAATGAAACAATATAACGAGGGGAAAACATAACAAATATAGCAACGATTCACAATATTCAAGTCAATAAATAAGGAACCAATCATCCCGGCAAGGGAAACAGCTATAACCCATCTCGCCTAACAATTTGCTTCATGGAATAAACTCAGCTTCAACAAATGTTCAATAATAGGAAGCACCAAGGAAATACCGCCAATATGGGTGATTTTCAACTAAACCTAAGTAACATTTAAGGGGAAATCATGTAAATCATCATGTACGACTCACGGGCATGCTTGACACCGACATATAGTTTTCCAATTTCTGTTAAACAATTATACGACTAGATGATACTAATTCTAATCAATTAGGCAGTTTGTGAAGAAAATATAGCATAGTGGTGAAAGAGGAGAAATATTCATTTAAGTCAATTAAGATCAAATAATGAACAAAGGGGAAATGAAAGCAAGAAAATCTAATTCAAACAGGAGACGGTAAAACTAGAAACCAGGAACTCCTCAAAGATGACAATCGGGTACTCAAAAATAGACTTCTCGGGCGGAAAGACCTCCGGACATCTCAAAATCAACCAAAACAACTTCAAAACACACATAAATTGTATAAGGAACTATTCCGAATAATAAAGCTTCAATCTTTACGAATTTATAAAAATCGACCCAAAAGTCGACCCCTGGGCCCGCACCTCGGAACCCGACAAATTTTACAAAACTTAGATTACCCATTACGATACGAGTTCACCCATACTAAATTTATCCAATTCCGATATAATTTGGTCATCCAAATCATAAATTTTCATTTTAGAAGTTTTCTTTCAAAACTCCCAATTTTCCCAATCAAAACATGGATTAATTCAAAACAATAAACTTCTATAATCATATTAAAATACAAAAATAATACTTATATACTGAACCCGATGAAAAGACGAGAAGAATGCCGCAAAAATCACCTCAATCAGAGCTCTAGAACTCAAGATATGCTCAAAATACTAAAATGACGCGGTCTGGTTTTCTATACTCAGGGGTTTTCGCAGGTGCGACCAAAATACCCACACTTGCACATTTACGATACTAAATTCGATGATTCTTTTTTATATAGCTCCGTAATTAAGATACAGATCTAATGCTTCAATCAAAACAGAAATTGGATCTCATTTGCGTGATGTGGTACCCATTATTCTTGAAGAAACGACGCCGAAACATCAAAAACGAGCGCAACACAACCCATATCTATCCGAAACCCACCCGAGCCCCTCGGGGCCTCAACCAACAATTCCCACAAGTCATATATCACTAAACGGACTTAGTCAAACCTTTGGAAAACCCAAAACAACACAAAAACACCGAATCAACCTCGGATTCAAGCCTAAGAACTTCTATACTTCCAAAATTCGCCAACGATGCCGAAACTTACCAAACCACGTCCGAATGACCTGAAATTTTGCACAAACGTCACAAATGACACTACCAACCTATTCCAACTTCCGTAATCGCATTCCGACCCTGCTATCAAAATTTCCACTTTCGGTCGGATTCCTCAAAAACCTTCAAATTTCTATCTTTAGCCAAATGACTTCAAAATAACCTACGGGCATCCGAATTCACTTCCGATCACGCTCCCCTCCAAAATTACCATACGTAGCTATTCCCAGGCTCAGAATCCCAAACGGACATCTATATCACTGAAATGCCTTTCAACCCAGATTTATGAAATTCTTCTAAAATGTTATCTTACATAATATACGCCGAAATGCTCCCGGGTTATCCAAATCCCGGTCCGAACATACGCCCAAGTCCGAAATCATCATACGAGCCTGATGGAACCTTCAAATCCTGATTCAGAGGTGGTTTAGTCAAAATTCCAATCTTAGTTGATTCTTCCAACTTAAGGCTTCCGAAATGAGAATTTTCTTTCCAATTCGACTCCGGATTATCCGGTAACTGAATCTAACCACCCACGCATGTCGATATATACAATGTGAAGTTGTCCATGACCTTACGCCACCGAACAGATCTGAAATCCTCAAAACGACAGGGTCGTTACAAAACATGTAGTGATTGTGTTGCCATGGTGAAGAAGAAGAACAGAAAGGAAAAGGTATTAATTTTTTTTAATAAATTGGTAAAAGAGATTGGGACCTACCAATTACACATGTCAAACAACAATAGGTTAAGAATATGATGTACTAGTTGGGTCATAACGATTGAGGAACATGCTCAGCTGGTGGTGTTTATTGATATTCTTCCATCAAGTACAAGTGTTCAAATGGAAAACTTATAAGTTTATCTATCGGGATGACAAACAGGTACAAGTTAAGTGGCCCGAAGGCCATTTTGCTTTATTTTTTAATTTTAAGATTTTTCTAAAAATGAATTAATAAGAAAATAGTATTATTCCTTTAAGAATGAATGGAGCATGTTCTATTATTTATACTTGTGATGACCCAAAAGGTCATCCCTTAATTTACATGTCAAAACGGTGTTTCGAGGCCTTAAAAGCCTCCTTTTATCTCACCTCATTTTGCGTGCGCAGCCCGGGCGTATAGCCGGGAAGCTTTTATATGAAAAAACTGAGAAAAATTTGCCTTTAAAATTTAATTTAAGTTGACTTTTGTCAATATTTTGGGTAAACGGACCCGGACCCATGATTTGATGGTCCCGGAGGGTCTGTATATGGGACTTAGGCGTATGTCCGGAATCGAATTCCGAGGTCCCAAGCCCAAGAAATGAATTTTTGAAAGAAATTATTTTTCTAAAAATATAAGAGATTTTAGAAATTTGATCATATTTGAAGCCCGTATTTTGGTTCCGGAGCCCGGTACAGGTTCAATATGATAATTATGATATGTCTATAAAATTTGGTAAGAAACGGGAGTCGTTTGACGTGATTCGGACCCGTAGTTGTGAAATTTGATACTTTGGAAATTTTGGAAATTTTCTTTGATTTTAAGGCTAAATTCGTTGTTTAAAGTGTTATTTTGGCGATTTGATCTCACGAGTAAGTCCGTAGGATGTTTCTTAGGTTGTGTACATGTTTGATTTGGAGCCTCGAGGGCTCGGGTGAGTTTCATATAGGCGTCTAGGTGATTTGAACTTAGAAAATCTAGTGTTTTTGGATGTTGCTCGTGTCTGAGATTTTATGCTATTCGAACACATGGTCATCCATGCGAACGCACAACACAAAATTGGGGAGGGGCAGATTTTATTCTATAAGAACGTATGTACCAGGATTTGAAGCAGCATTATTGGTGGAGGAGTATGAAGAAGGATATTGTAACGTATGTAGCTCGGTGCTTGAATTTCCAGCAGGTTAAGTACGAGCATCAGAGACCCGGTGGATTGATGCCGCAGATTGAGATTCCTGAGTGGAAGTGAGAGCGTATCACCATGGACTTCGTAGTTGGACTTCCACTTACTCAAAGGAAGTTCGATGCGGTATGGGTCATTGTGGATAGGATGACCAAGTAAGCTCATTTCATTCCTGTGGTAGTTTCCTATTCTTCGGAGAGGTTAGCAGGGATCTACATCAGGGAGATCGTTCGCCTTCATGGTGTGCCCGTGTCCATTATTTCTGACCGAGGTACGAAGTTTACCTCACATTTCTAGAGAGTATTTCAGCGTGAGTTAGGCACGCGGGTTGAGTTGAGCACATCGTTTCATCCTCAGACGGACGGACAGTCCGAGCATACTATTCAGATTTTGGAGGATATGGTGCGAGCATGTGTCATTGACTTTGGGGGTTCGTGGGATCGCTTCTTGCCTTTAGTTGTGTTTGCCTACAACAACAACTATCAGTCGAGCATTCATATGGCTCCCTATGAGGCGTTATATGGTAGACGGTGTCGGTCGCCGGTTGGGTGGTTTAAGCCAGGAGAGGCTCGGTTGTTGGGTACGGATTTGGTGCAGGATGCCTTGGACAAGGTTAAGATCATTTAGAATAGACTTCGTACAACTCAGTCCAGGCAAAAGAGTTATGCCGACCGTAGATTTCGTGATTGGACATTCATGGTCGGAGAGCTAGTATTGCTTCGGGTGTCGCCCATGAAGGGCGTGATGAGATTTGGGAAGAAGGGAAAGCTAAGCCCTAGATTCATTGACCCGTTTGATATTCTTGACAGAGTGGGAGAGGTGGCTTACAGACTTGCGTTGCCACCGAATTTATCAGCCGTGCATCCAGTGTTTCATGTATCTATGCTTCGGAAGTATCACGGCGATCCATCCCATGTGTTAGAATTCAGCAGTGTCCAGTTGGACAAGGATTTGACCTATGAGGAGGAGCCGATAGCCATATTGGATCGGCAAATTCGTCAGTTGAGATCGAAGAGTTATCCTTCGGTTCATGTTCAGCGGAGAGGTCAGCATTCCAGGCAGCTACCTGGGAGTCCCAGGCCGATATGCGGAGCCGTTATCCCCATCTATTCCCCGATTCAAGTACTTTTCTATGTCCGTTCGAGGACGAACATGTGTTTTAGAGGTGGAGATTGTGATGACCCAAAAGGTCATCCCTTAATTTATATGTCAAAACGGTGTTCCGAGGCCATGAAAGCCTCCTTTTATATCACCTCGTTTTGCATGCGCAGCCCAGACCTATAGCCGGGAAGCTTTTATATGAAACAAATTGAGAAAAATGCTAAATTTGCCTTTAAAATTGAATTTAAGTTGACTTTGGTTAACATTTTGGGTAAACGGACCCGGACCTGTGATTTGACGGTTCTGGAGGGTCTGTAGGAAAATATGGAACTTGGGCGTATGCCCAGAATCGAATTCCGAGGTTCCAAGCCCGAGAAATGAATTTTTGAAAGAAATTATTTTTCTGAAAATATAAGAGATGGAAATTTGATTATATTTGAAATTTGTGGTATCGGGCCCGTATTTTGGTTCTGGAGCTTGGTATAGGTTCAATATGATAATTATGATATGTCTGTAAAATTTGGTAAGAAACGGGAGTCGTTTGACGTTATTCGGACCCGTAGTTGTGAAATTTGATACTTTGGAAGTTTCGGAAATTTTCTTTGATTTTAAGGCTAAATTCGTTGTTTAAAGTGTTATTTTGGCGATTTGATCGCACGAGTAAGTCCGTAGGATATTTTTGAGGTTGTGTACATGTTTGATTTGGAGCCCCGAGGGCTCGAGTGAGTTTCAGATAGGCGTCAGGGTGATTTGAACTTTGAAAATCTGGTGTTTTCGACCGTTGCTGGTGTCTGAGATTTTATTCTATGCGAACGCATGGTCATCCATGCGAACACACAACACAAAATTGGGAGGGGCAGATTTGCACTATGCGAATGCATAGGACCAGGTGCGAACGCGGAGCATAGGAAATTTACTCTGCGCGAACGCACACTGGTGGTCGCGAACGCATAACATAAGAGAAGGGCTGGGGGCTGGGTAGTTCAAACACAGTGCGAACACATCCCTTTGCACGCGAACGCGTAGGGTAGGGGAGAGGAGCCTATGCGAACGCATTGCCCTGGTCGCGAACGCATAGGCTATATTTTTGCCCAGTTTTCTTAAAACAGTAGCATTACGGGATATCTTCAAATTTTCATAACTCTTTCACTAAAACCCAAATTTGGGCGATTCTTGAAGGGGGATTTCACCACAAAACCATAGGTATGTGTTCTTAAACACGTTTTCTTCAATTTCCATTAACAACCATTAGATTTCTAGGCCTTTCATGTTCTTAAGGGTAGAAAATTAAGGATTTGGGTAGAGTTAAGGCTTTTTGAATAATTGGAATTTAGACCTCATTTTGGGGTCGAATTCCGAAACTAATTACATATTCGGGCTCGTGGGTGAATGGGTGATAGGGTTTTGGTATGAACCTCGTGTTTTGACCAAGCGGGAACGGGGTCGATTTTTGATTTTTTGGGAAGAATGCTAGAAAACCTATAATTAAGCATTTGGAATTGAATTATTTAGCATTTATTGATGTTATTAAGTCAATTATGTATAGATACGATTGATTTGGAGTCAATTTCAAAAGGGAAAGCGGTGATTGAGGCTTGATTTTGGTCGTGGAAGTCGAGGTAAGTGTTTGGCCTAACCTTAGCTTGAGGGAATATGTATTGTCTCCTATTTTCTATGTGTTAATACCATGTTCAACGTATAGGTGAGGTGACGAGTACCTATACGTTGGTGTCAAGCATGCTTGTGAGTCGGATATTATGAATTATGTGGTTTTCCATTGATATGTACTTTATCATAGCTCGAGTTTCACTTTGTGGTTATTCATTTTGGTGGAAATTTTTGGTAATGAATATTGTTGAGTATTGGTTTCGGTTGAGAAATTTTATGTGAAGATATGTACTTGAGTGAGATTGGTTATTGTTGTGTCCCTTATCGGGATGGTGATAATTCTACTACTATTTCCTTGCCGGGATGTTATGATTTATTATTGCGGTTTATATTGTTGATTTTTCCTTGCCGGACTTCTGTTATTGATATTGTTTGGGTGAGGAAGAGTGTAAAGCACGAAGGGTGATGTCGTGTATTGATCATTGTGAGGAAGAGTGTAAATCACGAAGGGTGATGTCGTGTATTGATTATTGTGAGGATGAGAGTGTAAAAGAACGAAGGGTGATGCCGTGCCATATTATGATATTAAAAGCACGAAGGGTGATGTCGTGCCGTTTCTATTAATTTTGGTGAGGATGAGAGTAAAAGCACGAAGGGTGATGTCGTGCACTGTTTTTCTCTATGATGTTATTCCTGTTGTTCAAGTTGATATTGAATTGTTGTCTTATTTCATTGTTTCCTTTATTTGATATTTCTTTCCCCCAGCATGTTCCCCTTTTCTTTGTACTTAGTTATTTACTTCCTGTTATTATTATTCGTCCGAATACTATTAAATTGCACAGGTTGTTTTGATTGTCGTGTCCTAGCCTCGTCACTACTTCGACAAGGTTAGGCTCAACTTACTCAATACATGGGGTCGGTTGTACTGATGCTACACTCTGCACTTTTTTGTTGTGCAGATCCCAGTACAGGACCCTACGGACATTAGTGTGAGGAGGCTGCCTTCAATCCACGTGGAGACACCGAGGTAGTCCTGTTGGCGTCCGCAGGCCTTGGCGTCCCCTCCTACGTCTTTTGTATTTTGTTCTAGTTATTTCAGAAACATATGTACTTATTTCATTCAGACCATTATATGTATTATTCATAGACAGTCCATGAGTTTGTGACTCAAAAATTCTGGGTCGGTATTGTGAAGTTCGTACGGTGTTTAATTAAGTTATTATACTTGACTCATTCTCGTACTTTCATTTCTGTTGGTTTTGTATTGCACATGTTATTAGCTAATAATAAAGGAATAAAGTAAATTAAACATCCACGTTGGCTTGCCTAGCGGGTTCAACGTTAGGCGCCATCACGGTCCCAACGATGGAAAATTCGGGTCGTGACAATACTATCACCATATAACAATTATAAATAATTGTTGGATTTTATATACATGACTCGACATATAAACACGCGTAATTCACGTGCCGAGAAACTAGATACATAATAAAAAAAGAGTTGCAGTGTTTGGCATCCGAATAGTTTTAGTGGTCGTTTAGTTGGGAAACAAGTTATCCCATGATTAATTATCCTGGGATTAGTTATCCCGGAATTATTATCCTGTCCTCCCATAGGGATACAAATAACACTAATACCCCGAAATTAGTTATACCGCGATTTTATACCACTTAAACATGAGATAAACTCATTTCAAATTTAATCCTCTAATTAATTATCTCTTATCTCTCATACCAAACGAGCCCTTGGTGTCGGTATTGCACTAGCTTCCATGTTTTGACTACAACACATAATTGCATTCCGAGGAACATAAAACTACATGAAGATTATTAGTCAAGCAGAGGCGGATCCAACATTTAAAATTTGTGAATTCCTACAACCAACTCAAGCTACTATATTTTAATAATCGAACTAAAGAACGGATACCGACGATCAATATATATATATATATATATATATATATATATATATTTAAAAGAGTAATGAACACTTAAATACGACATAAGTATCAATGTTTGGTTCTCTTTTAGTTTGACTTTTAGCCCTTTGTTTTGTTTTGTTAAAAAAAACGCACATGTCGGGCCGAGATGTTTGTAAAGCTTTGTGAAAAATGCGGAAAAACAAAGGAAAAACTCAAATGTCCTTAGGCATTCGAACTCGAACCAATAACAAATAACATATTTTCGAATTGGGTTCCCGTCTCAATATTATTAGGAATTTTTATATACCTATACACTATTGGAATCTATATTACCCTTCATATTCAACTTTTAATATAATTACCTTTTATATACCTAATTACAATTTATATACATTTTAGGGGATTTAATGGTATTAATTAGTGTCCTAATTTAACTCTACCGTATATTTCCACTCCCCCACGTTTCTCTTTCCAAATCCCACCTCCTCACCCACGTATCACACCCACATCCCACGATTTTCTCTTCAATCACCCACGATCTTCTCTTCTAAAACCAGTCAAAATTGTTAACCCCTCTATTTACGCATTTTGCAAGTACTCTTCAAAAATCAGTAAAATTTCGTACTTCTTTTCCTACCACCATTAACGCCTTTTGCAAAGCTAGCTTCAAAGATTTTCAATGAAGAAGAACAGAGCTTCAAAGATCAGCCCTAACAAAGATAAAGGAGCAAATGTCCCTTCATTAGATTTGGGTGTTTTATCAGCAAATTCACCAAAAAAGGATTCAAAATCAGCTCATGCAAAAGAAGAGATGAAGACTAGACTCTCCCCTCGTGAAGCTAGGGCAGAAGCTAGAACAAAGCAAAAACACAATTTTGATGCTGGTGAATCGTCAAGGCCTGTCAAATCTACGAAAAGGAAAGGCAAAGAGATTGATTTTGATGATGATTTCGTCGAAGAAGAACCTGTTATTAAACCTGCAAAAAAAGTTAGAGTGTCTCCTAATGTAAAAGCTTCAAAAAAGAAGAAAGTTATAAAATCTCCTAAAACTATTCCCCAACAATCATTGATGAAGGTAAGAATTTGTTAGTTTCAACAATAGCTTTTTTGTTAGTTCTAATTCTTAAAAGACTACATAATTTGTGTTTTTTGTTGTTTGTAGAAATTTTGTCTACATTGTGTAGATTAGTGGTAGATTTCTGACTCTGTTTTAAAATTGTAAAAAAATTATAGTTATTCTGTTTTTGGTTTTTTAACTCTATTATGTAGTTGTAGATATATTGTTTTACAAATGTAGATATTTTATTTTATATTTTTGAACACTGTATTAACAAGAGATTATTTACTTTTGGTGCAGAATGGACCTTTTTTTGCACCTCATAATGTTGATTATGGTGTCCTTAGGTTTCAGACATTATCCGACCCTAGTGTTCCTGGCCAAATCAAAGAGTTATTGTCTGCAAATAGTTTAAAGCTTTTCAAGAAGACATGTTTTGGTTATTTGCTTTCAATTCCTAGAATATGTATGCAAAACCAAGCTATTCATCTTCTAATGAAGTATGAATTGAATGCATCTGGTGCTGCCTATTTTTCAGCAGAGATAAAGGGTCTGTGGTTGAATTTTGGCTTAAGAGAGTTTGCCTTGATAAGTGGTCTTAGATATTTTACGGAACTGACACACTTTGGTTACACACTAGCTTATGACAGTAAAATAATGAGGAGTTATTTTTCAAACAAGGAAAAAGTTGAGAAGTCATACCTAAAATAAATTGTAACTAGCAAAAGTTTGGTGAACGATGAGGATGCAGTCAAGTTATGTATTCTATATCTCATAGAATTCTTCATTTGTCCTTCATACAAAGACATTGTAGGGTTGGTAGACCATTTTAGGTTTTATTTGGTGGACTCCGAACAGTATGCGAACTACGCATGGGGTATTGATTCTTACAAACAGTTGCTTGAGTTCGTTAGGCACATGCTCAATCCTTTTGTTCATTCTTATCTCATTCGAGGATTCCCACTAGCTATGCAAATATGGTTGTATGAGTGTTGCTCTACCGTCAATACGGATATAGCTACAAGGGTTGCTAATTCAATCCCTCGCATACTTAACTGGTCAGCTAGTAAGAACAAGATATGGTTGGCTGCAATTGAAGATAGAATGATCAAACCAAAATGGATCAAGGTAAATGGTTTTTATTTATGAATAGACAATTTAATACAAATTATCTACAACTTTTATACATATTATGCCTTAGTCAAGCTAATTTATTTATTTTCACTCAATTCACCAACATAACTGAAGCACCTGAAGAGCTTTCTAGGATGTCTTTGCCTGATAAAGTGGAATACATACTTGAGGAAGTTGAACACATTTATGAGTATCCGAAAGATGCTTCTCCTCCATCGGAAGACAAGCAGACAATTGGAAAATAGGACAACAAATCTATTCTGAAACAAATTAAAAAATCAAAAAGTGGTCTTGAGAAGGTAACATATATACATAATATTGCATCTGTTCTTTAATTAATGTTAAGCCAGTTTTTGAAGCTAACTCTCTATATTTCAATATGTAGGTTGATTTAGATCTTGGATCTTTCAAGAAAGATGTCTTTGAAGAACTAGGTAGCATTCGAGTGCTACTAAATGACTCAATCAAGGTTGTTTTGCAGGCGATAAACAGTCAAAAGGATAACATTGATGGCAAGGTAATATTTGAAATATATTCATTTAACAGAACTATTTTTATCACCTCTAATTTATATTGTTGTTCATAAAGTATATATCCTAACTAATTGAAATCTTTCAGTTTGCTGGGAGTTCTACAAAAATTGTTGAGCAATCAAAAGAAAAGAACAATTAACATTTTCAGTGCACTAGGGGAGAACCAGTGCATGCCAGCAGCAACAAAACAGGTATATAGAAAGTACCTACATTATATCTACAAATTATCTACAAAATATCTACAAAATATCTTCAAACCATCTACAATAGATATACAATATATCTACATTATATATACAATTATATACAGTATATTTACTCAGATTTACAGATTTATGTAGTTATCTATAATATACCTACATATCTCCTAAAATTGTCAAGCCACTACTATGCATTATAATTCAAAATATTTAATGAAAAAATAGGGCATGTGAATGACATGGAAATTAATGAGAAACTTCCCGCACGTGTTGATTTATATTCTCATTTTGAAGGGCCGGATGATGAAGAAAATGTAGGTATGAATTTGTATTCAGAAATATTTGTGTTTGGTACAAATTTTGAACTATTTGATTAAGTTATATATACTAAATGTAACAGTGAAGGAATCTATGCCTGCACAATCTCCAAGACACGAAGTCACAATAAGCATTCAAGGAGAACAGAAGAATGAGGAGGAGGTTAATGTAGGTGAAGAAGCCGAGTATGTTAATGTAGGTGATTCAGACGACTCTAGAAGTGAGAAAAGGGAAGTTACACTTGATGATTTTGAGATGCCAGATAACTTCTCCCAGATGGTTAAGTTCGGCGAGCTTAACCAAGATGAAACAACACATGTGCATCAAGGAAGAACAAGGCAGCCTGAAAAGCATGTCCGATCAACATTTCTCCATTTTTATAGTTCTGGTGGCAGCACTTCAGTTGTACCTCAAAAGTTTCAAATGAAGCACCCATTTACTGGGGTTACTGGTCAAGATGTTTATCCTGCGTTGTTGGAAGAATTCAACAAGTGGTTATACCTTGGTACCGATATAGCTTCAAAGAGGTTAGTTTACACAATTTGTTTATATTGTTTCAGTATTCATCTTTTAGATATCCACTTCATTCAACACATTTATTGTAATTGCTATTTGTTTAAATAGGAGGAAGGCTCCTTATTCCGTAAAAGATAACCAAATCAAGTCACGGTTTGATCTTGGAGTTGAAAAGGTTGATAAGAAGGAGCGGTTCTATACTTTGGAACATCCCGGACAAGTCCTCAACGACTCGGTAAACCATACTCAGAATATGTAGTTACTTTGTTGAGCATGTATTTTTTTTGTATCTATAACTGTGTTATCATGCCATCTCCATAATATGTAGTTATTGTATAGATATTTTGTAGATAATTTATATTAATGCTTACTAACAAATGGAATTGTAGTTATTGTGTAGATAATTTGTACTAATGCTTAATAACAAATGGAATTGTAGTTATTTTGTGGGTATTTTGTACATAATTTGTAATACTGATTAAAAACAAATGAAATTGTAGTTATTTTGTGGGTATTTTGTACATAATTTGTAATACTGATTAAAAACAAATGAAATTGTAGTTATTTTGTTCATATTTTGTAGATAATGTACTACTTGAAGAAAAGAGGAAAGTATGGCCCCCACAACAAGATAAGGTTTACAACCACTGATTTTATGTTCACGACTAGAATTGAACAAATTTATAATAAGTTCATCAATGCTCCTCCCGAAAAGAAGGTACTTGTTGTCAAAACCCAGGACGTCTGTGATGACCCAAAAGGTCATCTTATGTAATTTAAGCTATATCTGTGTTCCGAGGCTCCGAGAGCCTCCGTTAGTCTCACCTCGTTATGTGTGCGCAGCCCGGGCGTGTAGCCGGGAAGCTATTATGTGAAAATTTGATTTAAATGAGTTTGATGATTAATAAATGAACATAGTTGACTTTGGTCAACATTTCTGGTAAACGGACCCGGACCCGTGATTCGACGGCCCCGGAGGGTCCGTAGGAAAATATGGGACTTGGGCATATGCTCGGAATCGAATTCCGAGGTCCCAAGCCCGAGAAATGAATTTTTAAAGAAATTGTTTTCTGAAAATAATAAAGGATTTCGAAAATGAATAATTATGTGAAAACTGTGTTACAGGGTCCGTATTGTAGTTCCGGAGCCCGGAACAGGTTTATTATATATTATTTGTCTCATCTGTAAAGTTTGGAGTCGTTCCGAGCAGTTTAGGCCGGTTCGGCGTATTGAAGTGAATTCTAGAATCTTAAAGTTCTTAAGTTTGATTACTTGGATTTAGAGGTTTAATTCCGTGGTTTTGATGATATTTTTATGATATAAAAGATTGAATGAGTCCGTAGGATGTATTGGGAGACGTGTGTATTTTTGGTTTTGAGCCCCGAGGGCTCGGGTGAGTTTTGGGTGATTAACGGGATGAGTTTAAGGTCAAAAATCTGGTGTTTCTGGTGTCTGGTTTCGTTCAGTGCGATCGCGTAGGTCCTCCTGCGATCGCACAGTGTTAGTTGGGTAGGGGGTCTCAGATGCTCTAAGCGATCATAACATATGCTCCGCGATCGCAGTGATATGAATCTAGAAGCGCTGCGATCACACTCTACCCTTCGCGATCGCAGTAGCTTAGCCTAGCGTACCCTGCGATCGCGTTTCACCAACCAGGTCCAACTCCGCGATCGCATTCCTATCTCCGCTATCGCGTAGGGTAATTTTGCCCAGTGATTTTATTAAGTCAAAAACAGAACCTTATACGGGATTTTGTCA
>ML286616.1:0-26668 GCA_005239495.1 Nicotiana undulata
CATGCTTTATTTAAATCAGTATAATCGACACATACCCGCTATTTGCCGTTCTTTTTAGGTACTCTACTGTGTTAGCTAGCCAGTCAGGATACTTTACCTCCCGTATCGAACCTATATTTAAAAGCTTTTGGACTTCTTCATCGATCACTTGATTTTTAAAAGGTCCTTGCTTTCGTTTCTTTTGTTTAACAGGTACGAACGATGGATCTTCGTTTAATTTGTGAGTCATCACTTCTGGTGGGATACCTGTCATATCCGAATGGGACCATGCAAAACAATCCTCATTAGCCTTTAAATAATTGACTAACAAACCTTTTTGTTCCGGAGTTAATCTTTCCAACAATTTTATGCCAATGTAAAGTTTCCTTTCGGGCTTTTGTTCAGAGATGGGAACAGCCTCGAGTTCTTCAGCAGTTGTTTTGATATGTTCTTCTTTTTCTTCTGGTTCACGAATGAAATCTAGTCTGGAGTCTATGTCCGCATGTTCTAGCTCATTCTTGATGATTATAGGATTTGTTTCGTCATTATCCTCTTTTGTACCTATTGGAATATCTAAATCTTTGGTACGTAGCTGATCAGAAGTTTGTTCCATACCTGTTTGTTGATGAGCCTCTGTTTGACAATTCGTTATTTCTTCCGCGTCTTTTTTGTTGTTAAGAGTTATTGAATTAATATTCCTCGAGGTTTGCTGATCACCCCTGATTTGCCTTATTCCCCATTTGGAAGGGAATTTTATCACTTGATGTAAAGTAGATGGGACCGCTTTCATGTCATGAATCCATGGTCTTCCCAGGATGACATTGTAAGCCATTTCTGTATTAATGACTTGGAACTTTGCATTTTTGACGACTTTTTCAGCGTAAGTATTGAGTTCGATCTCACCTTTAGTTATCACTGTTGAATTGTCGAACCGAGATATGGCTCGAACCTTTGGAATCATTTTGTTTTCTACTAGCATTTCTTTCATGACTTTCATCAAAATAATATTGACTGAACTGTCTGGATCAATCTACACCATTTTAACGTTAGTTTCATGAATGAGTAAGGATATTACCAGCGCGTCATTGTGTGGAAGTATTAATCCACCAAAATCTGCGTCATCAAAAGATATTTGATCTTCCCTCGTTTCTTATCGAACTCGCTTTCTGTGGGTGCTCGTGACTTTTGATGTTAGCTGGAAGACTATCCCGTTTACTTCTTCTCCTCCATGTATGACATTGACAGTCCGTTTTGGGGAGGGTGGTTTTGGTGGCTCCTGCCTGTTCTTCATATATGCCTGTTTACCTTTATCACTAAACAAGTCTGTTAAATAACCCTGTTTTAATAGATGTTCTACTTCGCCTTGTAAAAATCTACAATCTGTTGTTTTATGGTCGTGATCATTGTGGAATTCACACCACTGATCGAGGTTCCTCCTGTTAGGATTAGAACGCATTTCTTTCGGCCATTTAACTTTGTCCCCCATACTTCTCAGTATTGAGACGAGCTCAGTGCTGCTTACATTAAAGCTATGGTCTCCAATTCGGGTAATACCCCGGGATCGTTCATCTCAATCTCTCCTGGATCTAGATGAGGATGAGTTTGTATCTCTTCCCGAAGGTCTTGTATTTTCGAACCTGGGACGTAGGTCACGTCCCGAGGGTCCTAAGTAAGGATCATACCTGTTTTTACCTGACCTTTTCTCTGATTCTGGGCGTCTTGTTCTGGGGTATTCCTCATCTTTTGATCGTGCAATTATATCCTCTTCAATCCTGAGTTTAGTACTGTACCTGTTGTACACATCATTCCATGTCGTGGATGGGAATTCTCTTAGACTCTCTTTGAGTCGCCTCGTGGCTTCTGAGCTTTTCTCGTTCAAGTTACTTGTGAATGCCATGGCTGCCCAGTTGTCAGGCACCCTCGGTAGTTGCATTCTTTCCCGTTGGAATCTATCTACAAACTCACGGAGCAATTCCTTGTCTCCCTGCTTTATCTTGAATATATCTTCCATTCGTTTTTCAACTTTTTGTGCACCAGAGTGTGCTTTTATAAACGAAGCTGCAAGTTCAGCAAAAGAATCTATAGAGTTCTCAGGGAGAAGAGAATACCAGGTTAAGGCTCCTTTCGTGAGTGTTTCCCCGAATTTCTTGACAAGGACTGATCCTATTTCCTCTTTTGTTAAACCATTGCCTTTTACTCTAGTGGTGAAAGAAGTCACGTGATCACGTGGATCGGTTGTTCCATCATATTTGGGAACATCAGGCATTCTAAACTTCTTGGGTATAGGTAACGGAGCTGCACTTGGCTTCCAAGGTTGTTGAGAATACCTATCCACATCGATTCCTTTGATAATAGGCGGAACACCAGGGATTTGCTCGATGCGATCGTTCTGTTCTTTCATTTGCTTCTGCATGGTTAGTAATAAATTTTGTAATTCCGAATTATTAGTCGTACCTGGTCGTGTTTCAAGAGGTGTATTGAGAGTTTCATCCCTGGTTAAATTTGTTAACCCCGCTTGCAGATCCTCTACTACAATTGTATTATTCGGAGGCAGTGTTGGTGGTACTGGAGGTACTTGTGGTAATCCTCTTGCAAACTCCTGCAAAGCCTGCCCCACGTATTCGGCAATCATTTGCCTTATTTGATCTGGCTCCACTGGTTGTTCGTTATTGTTACGATTGTTAGCTCTTTCAGGGGATGGTTCTCTCGAAGCACGTGGAGTTCCTCGAGGAGGAGTTGGAACTGGGGTTCCATTTCTTTGCTGGTTGTTATCGTCATTGTTGTTGACGTTGTTATTGTTGTCGTTGTTGTTGGAATTCGACATGATTTTAAGGATATCAGTTGGTAGAGAAAACGATGATTATCAGTTTCCCGGCAACGGAACCAATTTGTTTAACCAAAGAATAAGATCCTTTGACCAAAGCTATTTTAGGATAAACTCGGGTTATTGATAATAAAAAAAAGAATGAAATAATAAGTAAAGAAACAATAGATTGATAGCAATATGCGAGAAGTAAAATAGTTTGTCTTCGAGAATTCAGCTGTCTTATTTGTTACATTTTCTTCCCTTTTATAGGGAGATTCTCCTAGTACAACGTTTGGTTCCAGTAATGATGGCTCATTAATGACTAATTATTACATTAATGAGGCATTACAATGGTGAATTGTAACTGTTATTTTAGGAGTTACATAACGTATATGACATTAACTGTTGATCCTCGAATCTGCCCATTATTGTGTCCAGATTCGTCATGACCGTGTCTCTTCTTCTTCATTAGGTTTCCCGTGGTTGATATACTCGTGGTTGATAAATCAATTCCGTGCCTGTTGAGTTAATCTTGTACCTTCTCGTTGCTTTGTCTAGATTCATTTCAACTGTGTTTCTTTCTCGTGGCTATTATATGAAAGAGTATACTAACCATATCTCTTTTATCACGTGCCTCTGTGTATCTTTACCTCCACATGTGCTGTTTTCTTTGGTCCACATAGTTGGCTGAGTCATCCAGATTCTGGCTACGTGTAAAGCTATTTTTTACCAATACATGGCGTACTCATAAAGACTCCATGTGCCTCTGTGCACAGATTCAGGTGACGGTCTAGAGCAGTAGCAGTTTTGCATGTTCGTTAGCGGATTTCACGGGATTTCGAGGTAGTTGTCCAGCGTCCACAGCTTCTCCACTTCTCTTCCTTATTATGTTTTTATCAATTGATTCAGAGACATATATTATAGTTTTTAGCAGAGTTAGGATTATTCATTCTTAGATGCTCATGACTATTGACTCCAGTTCTGGAAGGTTGTTTAGAGTTGTTTAGTTCATGGTTGGGGGCGCTAGACTTATATAATTTATTTCTTTATTATGACTGTTGTTTATTGTTATATTGTGAACTGTTATAATCGAACAAATGCGTAGTAAATTGATGGTTGGCTAGCCTAGTTCCACGATAGGCGCCATCACGGACTGTTAGAATTTGGGATCGTGACACTTAACGTCTTAGGAGTGAAGTTCTTCCAGGGCGGGGAGAACGAACGATGTTGATTGGCATAAGGCCTCTAGTTTAATTCTTAAGCATTGCCTCTTCTAAGAACTTCAGTCAAAAGGGAGTGATGTGATTCCCAGGTGAGAATCACGAATGAGATATAGCACAAGAACTTGGGGACTGCATTAAGCCATCATGTTTCTGCACATATGAGAGTAGTGACGGTTAACATAAGATAGTAGAACAACATAAAACTTGATGATAAGTTCTTCCTTTTTAAGTGAAAATATATTATTTATCCAGTTTATTCGAAATTTTGCATTTGCTGGTTAATATAAAAGCTATGTTCTGTATTTTGTTTGCATTAAATAGAGCATAATTAATCTAAGGGTGTGTTTGGTAGGAAAAAATTATTTTTCGAAAAATATTTTTTAATTTTTCCATGTTTGGTTGGGTTAAATGTTTTGGAAAATATATTTCTCATTAACTCATTTTCCTCCAATTGGAGGAAAATATTTTCCCGATCAAGAGAAGGGAAAAATATTTTCCAAAACTCCTTCTCAAGCTTCCTCACCCTATTCTTTACCCCACCAACATACCCCACCCACCTAACCCCATCCCATGCCTCTCTACAAAAATATTTTTTTCGTCACCACTCACCTCCATCCTCACCCCCACCCCGCAAAAAAAAAAAATACTTTTTTTTGTAAATTTCAAATTTTTGCTTTTTTTTTTCTGTGCACCCCTCCCCCTCCACCCCCCCACTCCCGCACAAAAAAAAAATTATTTTTACTTTTTTTGTAATTTTCAAATTTCTATTTTTTTTCTGCACCACCTACCCCCTCCGGAAAAATATTTTTTTTAATATATTTTCAGTTTTACTTTTTTCATTTTCGGTTTACAAGTTTCAAAGTTATGAGTTCGGATCTTTATGTGTTTCGAAATTTACGGGTTTAAAAATTATAAAGTTTACGGGTTCGAAATTTTGCGATTTCAAAACTTTTGCGGTTCAAAAGTTTATGAAATTTGTGGGTTCGGAAGGTTGTTGGTTCGAAAGTTTATTGGTTCATGTTTATTATATCAAAATTATTTAAGAATACTTTTGAGAAAATATTTTTCTTGAATTGCGTATCAAACACCAGAAAATAAATAAAATTACTACTTGTTTTCGAAGAAAATATTTTCTTGGTTATAAAACACACCCTAAGTGTTATACCGAACAGCCAATAAATTGTTGACTCTATAAGTTGTGTTCATACTTTTTTATACAGTGTCTTGACCTTGATAGTACTTGCAAAGTGTCAATCTTATAAGTACTATTGCTACTTCTATTATTATTACTTCAAAATATTAAGCTGATTGTAGGTACCAAAGTTTTAATTATAATTTTATAATTAATACGAGTAAATAAACCATTGCACAAACATGTCATTTGCATCTTTTTCATCTCAATAGAAATATGATTGTCGCTTAGGGATGGCAATGGGGCAGGGTGGTTTTTATTCGATGCGGGGCGGGGTGCATTTACTCTTATGCGGGTGTGGGGTAGGGCGGATTGCGGGTTTAATGCGGGTTCAATGCGAGGCAACTTTGAATTTTAGCTTTTCTGAAACAAAACAATCATTTCAACTACAATTTCACATTCTTCTTCACTAGCACGAATACTATTTTGATTTATAATTAACCAATTTGCATAAGTCTTACCAAAATGATATTACATATGTTACAACATCGTATTAGTAATAGGAAATGATAGTAACCCATTTATTTTGGGATTTTGTGAAGCCGTCACTTCATCACCGTTCTTCATCTATAAAAGTCATTAAATCGTTGTATTTTCTGTAGCTTCGTATTCACAGCTAAACACCTCTTTGTGCCTCATTTTTTTTTATGAATTTCTATTTTTCTTATACTTTTTTGTCCTTTTTTTTTTTGCAATTTACGAATATCTATTTGCCTCAGTGATGGCAATTGATATACAATTAGTTGGTGTGTGACTTTAACTAAAAGAGGGAAAACATTAAAGGAAAAAGAAAAAGAATAAGTGAGGCGGGTTAAAAACTGAAAAAAAAACTATGCGGGACGGGTTGAAAATTTTATGGGTTTTGACAAACCCGCCCCGCAGCCCCATTGCCATCTCTAGCTTCACCCTGATTAACTGGTGCACACAATGTTGATACGAATTTGTAACACGAGGCCATTGGACGAGAAGTTTTATTTTCAATTTATTGGAGTCACTTGCTGTTATTGTAGGGAATCACTTTGTTACAATTCTGAAATTATGTCTCTAGCTGAGATAGATTATTGTCATTGTCAAGTGAACGAAGAATAACAAGGCCAGAGAGGAGTACTCGGCCAATGGAAGTGAGGAACTTTCTGCTCATTTGTGTTGGCCCATGAAATTGAATAGTTTTGAAGATTGACAAAGGAACTCAGAAATGAACCAGGTCCATCACTGGCAGACATAGACACAATCAGAGTCAAAGGCACGTGAGGTGCACATGTAGAAGATAAACAAAATATGGTAAAATAAGAGATATCTCCCGATCGAAAAGATTGCAAAATGATAAGGAGAAGAACTCCTTATTCAGTAAGAACAGAATCAAAGATAAGGAAGGATTTGAGGAGTTGAGATTAACTAGAACTCTTCCACTAAGGAAGAGTAGCATTAGAACTCTAGTTAATCCCTTATCTACTAATCCTATATATTGCAGATTATTCTTATTGTACAGGTACGCACAAAAGCAAAAGTTAAGAAAGATTTGAGAGCAAAATAGCGAGGCAATTTTGCAAGCAGTTCGTGAGAAATTTGAGTGTGCGAATCTGAAGCTACTTGAACCAGTTCTAACTGTTGTCTTTTAGTCTAGTTTATTTGTAGTAGGTGGTTTTAACTTGTACCTTTTCAGCTTTATCTAGAAGCGTTTGTAATAGGTACTTTGTGTTTCCAGTTATAGCTAACTTGGAGTTTGTTGCAAATAGCTAGAGGCTAGTTTTCTACAAGGGATTAGAGGTAATCCTAGGTTTACAAAAGAGTTTTTGTAAATGTTGTTTGGCTCACTAAGTTAGTAAAGAGTGGGAAAATCCTACTGGGAAGTAGGTCGTGGTTTTTTCACCTTTTGAGTCAGGTGTTTTCCATGTAAAAATCTCTGTGTTCTTAATTTCTGTATTTATTATTCCGCAAACAGTACGAGTTGAAACATGTAGAAGAACCTGGTCCTTCTATAACAATTGCACGCGAAAATCGTACACCACACTAATCACCCCCCCTCTCCNCGAAATTGGACACCACACAAATCACCCCCCCCTGTGTGGTGTTGACGTATAAAACATCAATTGGTATCAGAGCGGGTTATCCTTAAAGAGGCTAACACCTTAGGAGAAGATCAAGATGAGTGCACCACCTGGGAACTGAGAAGGACAATCAACTGCTAGGCCTCCACTCTTCAGTGGCCAGTACTACTCCTGGTGGAAGAACAGGATGAGGTACCATATAATCGGAGAGGACTATGAGCTATGAGACATTGTTACTGATGCTCCTTTGGCCACCATGAAGAAGAATGCTGAAGGAGTAGATGTGCCAAAGACAAGAGCTGATTGCACTGTTGAGGATTTGAGAAAGTGGGAGAAGAATGCTAAGGACAAGAAGTGGCTTGTGTGTGGACTTGGTCCAGACGAGTATATCAGAATTCAAAGTTGTACCACTGGTAAAGAGATTTGGGACACTTTGCAAGTGGCTCATGAAGGAACTGCTCAAGTGAAGAGGTCCAGAGGTACTATACTATATTCTCAGTATGAGAATTTTTCTATGAAGGAAGGAGATACTATCCAAGAGATGTATACAAGGTTCACCACACTAACTAATGAACTAAAATCTCTTGGAAGGACTCAACTTGAAGAAGACAAAGTTGAAAAGATTCTGACGAGGGTTCTGCCAGTTTCTTGGGAAAGCAAGATCACTGCAATTCAGGAATTTAAGAACATTGCAACTCTTAAACTGGATGAGCTGATTGGAAATATCACTGCCTATGAACTTAGAAGGCAGACCATGAATATGGATCCACCCAAGAAGTAAAGGAGTCTGGCACCCAAAATCACTGAAGGAGCTGATCTGGAGGAAGATGAAATGGCTATGATTACCAAGGATTTCAAGAAATACCTTATGAGAGGAAAAGGTTCCTCGAGAGGTGGAAATTATAACAAGACAAGGGTACCAGAAAAAACTACTAATGAGGGATGCTACAAGTGTGGGAAGACTGATCATCACATCAAGAATTGCTTTCAATGAGAAATTAAATGGAAGAAGGAAAGATCTGAACGAAGGAACATGTTCATCCCAAGAAGAACAAAAGCTATGGTATCTGCTTGGGGAGAAAGTTCAGATGAGGAATCAGATGATGAAGATAGAGATGAACAAGCACTTATGGAAATTGGAGAATCAGATGAGGAATATGAGGTAACTATAATTCATCTCAAAGACAAGATTAAGTTTTTGTCTAAATAAAAACTCTCTAAATTACTGCTAGATTTTATTGATGAATCTGAGGTAATAAATAAGGAAAGGGAACTGATTTCCAAGGACTATGTGATTTTAAAAGCAAAATGTAATAACCTAGAACTCAGAGTCAGTGAGGCTGTGAGTGAAAATACTGCTCTGAAGAACCAGGTTCATACATTTGAAACAAATGTTCTAGAGTTAAAATCTGAAAATCTAAAGCTGAAACTAGAAACTAGTAAGAAGACAACTGACAACTCTCAACTCATCTTAGAAGAAAATGTAGGTAAACTAAAAGATGAGTTGTATAGGAAGGATGAACAGATAAGAGTGTTAAAGGAGGAACTAGGCAAAGTCAAGCATGAGCTAGACAGAACTTGTAAATGGAACAGATCATCCGATGATTTGACATGGCTACAGGAACATCATAGTAGCAATAGAAGAGGACTTAGCTTTGGGAATCAGCTGCCTAAATGGGATCCTAAAAACAAGTACCTCACTCTTCATGAGAACAAAATTTGTACCCACTGTGGTAAGACCGGTCACTACAAAAGTGAATGTAATGCAAAAGAAAAGGCCAGTCAAAAGAACAAAAGTTTTGTTCAAGGGAAGAATTGGCTACCAAGTTGGGCTAAAAAGAATTTAATTCATCCTTTTGATTATAGAAAGGGGCCCAAACTAGTTTGGGTTCCTAATACTAACCCCTGATTTCCTTTTGTATGTTCAAGTGAAGGGGAGCATCCAAATATGGTACATGAATAGTGGCTTCTCAAAGCACATGACTGGCAACAAGGACCAGTTCCTTTCACTTGAGAACCTCAAAGGAGAAAATGTCTCCTTTGGAAATGGAAATAAAGGTGAAACTATTGGGGTTGGTAAGGTAGGTAAGAATGACACTCATTCCATTGAAAATGTCTACTTGATAGATGACTTGAAATATAGCCTAATCAGTGTGTCACAACTTGGTAGCGTTCACCTCTACAAAATGTTTTGTGATAAATCTTACCGGTGACAATATTGTTTTGCATGGAAAAAGAGTGAATAATATATACATCATAGATTTGTCCATACTTTCAGAAAATGAACTAACATGCTTAAGTGTGCTGGACAGTGATCCCCTCCTTTGGCATAAGAGACTTGGACATGCAAGTCTAAGTCAACTCAACAAATTAGCCTCCAAGGACTTAGTGATAGGACTGCCTAACATTAAGTTCAAGGAAGACAAAGTTTGTGAGGCTTGTGCAAGGGGGAATCAGGTAAGATCCTCTTTTTAAAGCAAGAAAGTGGTAAGTACAACCAGAACGATGGAACTGGTTCATATGGATCTTTGTGGTCCAATGAGAACATTAAGCAGAGGTGGTAAGATATATGTGATGGTGCTTGTTGATGATTATTCTAGATTTACTTGGACATTATTTCTAACATCTAAAGATGAAGCATTTGACATGTTCACTTCTTTTGTTAGAAAAACTCCGAAACAATTAGGAAATCAACTTGCATCAATTAGGTCTGATCATGGCACTGAATTTGAAAATGCCAAATTTGCTAAATTTTGTGATGAGCATGGCATAAATCATAATTTTTCTGCTCCTATAACTCCACAAAAAAAATGGAGTGGTTGAAAGAAAGAATATGACACTTGAAGATATGGCTAGGACTATGCTTCTTTCTAGCAAACTACCCCATAGCTTATGAGTAGAAGCTATTAATACTGCATGCTATATCATAAATAGGTGCATTACTAGACCTCTATTAGAGAAGACTCCCTATGAGTTACTTAAAGGGAGAAAGCCAAATATATCCCACCTTAGGGCTTTTGGTTGAAAGTGCTTTGTGCACAACAATGGTAAAGACTCCCTAGGTAAGTTCGATCCCAGAAGTGATGAGGGAATATTCTTGGGATATTCTTCACATAGTAAAGCTTATAAATTTTATAACAAAAGAACTATGTATGTTGAAGAAAGTGTACATGTGGTTTTGATGAAACTAACATTCTTTCTGAGAGACAAGAACAAGATGATGAAGAAATAAAGCTAGTCAGAAACTCAAATGAAACCACACCCCAGACTGAAGCAACACTGGAGGAAGGAACAGGTAATGGAACAGGTTCATCCATCTCGGGCAACATGATAGGGGGAATAGAACAAAATAATTCGCAAACTTCGTCTGAACCTGTGCCTGAACTTGTTCCACAACAACAAAGCATTGAAGGAACATCAAGGAGTAACCAGTTGGTTGTGAAACCTTACATGTATCAAAGTTATCACCTTATTGAGAACATTATCACTGATCCAACCTCGGGAATCAAAACCAGATCTTCTTTAAAGAATCTTTGTGCTTTTGATGCTTTCTTATCTCTTACTGAACCTAAAAATGTTGCTGAGGCTTTGCAGGATGTAGACAGGGTAAATGCAATGCAAGATTAACTCAACCAATTTGAAAGGAGTCAAGTTTGGAATCTGGTACCAAGACCCTTGGATAGATCAGTAATTGGCACTAAGTGGGTCTTCAGAAACAAACTTGATGAAGATGGAACAATTACTAGGAACAAGGCAAGATTGGTGGTTCAAGGATACAGTCAGGAGGAAGGCATAGACTAGGATGAAAATTTTGCTCCAGTGGCTAGGCTAGAAGCAATAAGACTCCTCATAGCCTTTGTTGCTTACATGGAATTCACCTTTCACCAGATGGATGTCAAGAGTGCCTTCCTAAATGACTATCTAAAGGAAGAAGTGTTTGTCAAGCAACCTACGGGGTTTAGGAACAAGGAGAATCTTGATCATGTGTACAAACTTGAAAAAGCATTGTATGGACTCAAGCAAGCTCCTAGAGCATGGTATGAAAGATTATCAAAATTCTTGCTTGAGAATGATTACAAGAGAGGTAAAATTGACAGTACTTTATTCTTGAAAGAAAAAGGTAAAGATCTCTTGGTTTCAGATATATGTAGATGTCATAATCTTTGAAGCAACTACTGATAAGCTAAGTAAAGAATTTTCTAAACTAATGGGGAGTGAATTTGAAATGAGCATGATGGGTGAGCTTAATTTCTTTTTAGGATTACAAATTAAACAAAATTTAAATGGAACTATGATCCATCAGCAAAAATATGTAAAAGAGTTGCTTAAAAGGTCTAAAATAAGATTACAAAGAAATTGACACTCATATTGCAACAACCAAAAAATTAGATGTAGATGAACCTAGTTCATCTGTTGATCAAAAATTGTATAGGGGAATGATTGGTTCATTGTTGTATCTCACCGCTAGTAGACCTGACATTATTTTCAGTGTAGGACATTGTGCAAGATTTCAGGCTAATCCAAAGGAATCCTACTTAACTGCTGTAAAGAGAATCTTGAGATACCTAAAAGGCACTACTGATCTCTGTATTTGGTATCCAAAAGGTGGTAACTTTAATCTTGTGGGATATTGTAACGACCCGGTCGGTCATTCCGTAGAATTAGCCTCGTTATACTCATTTCTACCTTGTCATGCATTGTTTAGTCTGTTTATTATGTGTTGGAGTCCGTTGGTTCGGGTTCAGAGTGGTCGTGGTGAGAACAGAGACACTTAGTCTCTTAAATTAGTCTAATAGTTGAAAAAGTCAACTAGGAGTTGACTTATTGGTAAACGACCCCGGAATGTAGATTTTATGGCTCAGATAGATTCGTTAGGTGATTTGGGACTTAGGAGTGTGTACGGAATGTGGTTTTGATGTCTAGTGTAGAATTAGGCTTGAATTAGCGAAACTTAGTTTTTGGCAATTTTCGGTCGGCAGTGGAATATAGGCTATCAGTGTCGAAATGGAATTCCGGAAGTTTGAACAGGTTCGTAGTGTTATTTTGGACGTGTGTGCAAATTTTCAAGTTGATCGGACGTGTTTTGGGTAGTTTCGGCATCGTAGATGATTTTGGAAGTTTTAGGATTCTTAGGCTTGAATCATGTGTTGAATTGGTGTTTCGATGTCATTTTGGGTATTCCGAGGGTTCGACTAAGTCCGGGTGATCATTTATGACTTGTTGGTAATTATGGTTGAGTCCCCGAGGGGCTCGGAGTGTTTTCGGATAGTCATCGGGAGATTGAAGTTGGGAATTTGCAGCAGAAAAACTGTTGGCGGAATGTTTCTGGTGTGGCCGCAGGTGCGGAGAGGCACGCACAAGTGCGGATTTTTGGAAGGTTGAAGGAGGTCGCAGGTGCGGGACTTGGGGTCGCACTTGCGGAGTCGTAGGTGCGAAGAAGAGGTCGTAGGTGCGGAAAATGGTACCTTAAGTTGGATGCGCAAGTGCGCACTTGGGACCGTAGGTGCGAGTCCGCATGTGAGAGCAATTGGCCGCAGATGCGGAAATCCCTAGGCAGATCATATAAAAAGGGTCCTTAGCAAATTTTTGTCTTTCTTTCACAATTTTCATACGGGTGTGAAGCTTAAGAGAGAGTTTTGAAGGAGGAAATCAAGAGGACTTCGTTGAGGTAAGATATTTGAACCTAAAACTCGTTTCTATGGGATTTTTGGACTTAAATAGGGTGAAATTGAGGGGAAAATCAATGTGTAAATTGGGGGTTAGGGCTTGGATAATTGAAGACTTTGATTGAGTTATTGAAGGGGAAATTGTGGTCCGATTTCGATGTTCTTTGTATGTATAGAATTGTGAGAGTATAAGGATTCCGGTTTTGTGACTATTATTGAATTCTGAGATACGGGCCAGGGGGTCGGGTTTGGAAATTTTGGAAATTGTGCCTAATTTTGATATTTTTCGAATGGGTTTCGTCTCCCTAGCATATTTTGATGTTGTTAGTCTAATTTTGATAGATTCGGAGCAATTAGGAGCCGATTCGAGGGGCAAGAGCATCGCAGAGTAGTTTTCGGGCCGGTTTGAGGTAAGTAACGATTGTAACTCTTGACCTAAGGGTATAAAACCCCGGTATATCATATTGTTTTGATAAATGAGGTGACGCACATGCTAGGTGACAAGCGTGTGGGCGTGCACCGATAGGGATTGTGACTTGGTCTGTCCCGTATCGACTATTAAGCCGCGTGTTTGATTTGGAACCTTATGATATCCTGTATTTTAGAGACTTATACTTATTTATGGGATGTATGCCATGTTTGGGGCCTTGTGCCGACCTGTTTAGACCCTTAGTGGTATTTTTACACTATTCTCACACTATCTTGATAGAAAATTTGTGAACTCAGTCATGTTTGCTATTCGTTGCTATTTTCACTGTTATCACACTGTTTTAAAACTCTGAGAGGTATAAATCACACACAATATAGGCCCGCAGCCTCACTCATATCATATCATCCTCACAGTATAGGCCAGAAGCTTCACTCATATCATAACATCCTCACAATATAGGCCAGCAACCTCACTCAGTCAGACACTCTCAATTTGCCCTTCAGGCCATAAATATACCAGGTTCTCGACCCAAAAATAGTGTTTCATTTTCAAGAAGTAGTATCAAAATACTCTGAGTGTCAACAATTTCACAGAAAAGACTGAGTGAAAAATCATAACATATCAGTGAGGAAAATAGTAAAAACATCCTTCAAGGGGTAAACAGATCGGCACTAGGCCCCAAACATGGCGTACATCCCAAATCATATCATAATATAATAATACTAATTAAGCATAGGCTTAAAAGTCGATTTCGCAACTCAATAGTCGCCTAAGTAAGGAGTATATCTCCAAAGTTTCAACCTTTGCATTTCAAAACCCGTGAAAGGGTGCATAGTCCGGGGTTTCATACCCTCAGGACAGGATTTAAAGACATTACTTACCTCAAACTAGCCCGAAACTACTTCGCAATGAGTTTACCTTTCGAATGAACTTCCGGATGCTCCAAATCTACCAAGTTCAGATTTTTATCATCAAATTATGTTCAAGGAATAAATTCCAATAGAAAAATATCGAATTTAGCTCAAAAATCCGAATTCGGTCAAAACCCGACCCCCGGACCCGCGTCCCGAAACTCAGAAATTTTTATACCAAAATGTTCCTCGTTCTCTCAAGAGTCCGTACATATAAAGAACACCAAAATCGGAGTTCGTTTGACCCCTCAAATCGACCCCTAAAGGTCTCATAATCTCAAGCCCTAAAACCCTAATTTTCTACTGATTTTCCATGAATTTACACTGGTTTTATGCTCTATAATCATCCATAATAGAGTTTTAATGATCAAAATACTTACCTCTATGAAGAACACTGATTTCCCTGTTCAAAAATCGCCTCAAGAGCTCTTTGTTCGTACAAAAATGGTGTAAAAAGGGTTTAGGTCGCGGAAGGGTTATTTTTATACTGCCCAGGCCTTACTCAGTGCGATCGCAGCCCCTCAGGTGCGATAGCACTGAACAATTTTCACTTGCCCTATTTTACTCTCCGCGATCTCACCCCCTCAGGTGCGATAGCACTGAACAATTTTCACCTGCCCTATTTTACTCTCCACGATCGCACCCCCTCAGGTGCGATAGCACTGAACAATTTTCCAACAACCTTCTCCAACTCTTCCGGATAACCTCTAGTATAATGGTCATAACCTTTTTTACAAAACTCCAAATTATAATTGGCTTAACTTTCTAAAAACTAGACATCAAAAGCTACAACTTTTAATTTTGGATCATCTTCAAATTCCTTATAGATTGTGAGTTATAAGCTTCCAAAGTCGGGAAAGTGCAACAGAAAATTTACTCTGTGCGATCGCACAGCACAACTAGATTTTTCCAAATTTTCTCTGTGCTAACGCATCCAAATCAATGCTATCGCACTGTACACCCCTGAAGCCAAAAACCAACAACTAAAAATGGCCCGAAACCACCCGAAACTCACTCGAGACCCTCGGGACCTCAACCAAAACATACCAACACATCCCATAACATGACACAAACTTAGTCGAGCCTTCGAATCACCAAAAACAACGCAAAAACACTAAAATCACATCGAATTCAAGCCTATGAACTTTCAAATTTCTAAATTCTACCAAACGATGCCAAAACTATCCAAAACACATCCGATTGACCTGAAATTTTGCACACATATCCAAAATGATATTGCGAACCTGTTCCAACTTTCGGAATTCCATTCCGGCCCCAATAGCTTATTTTCCACTGCCAACCGTAAATCGCCAAAAACTAACTTTCGCCAATTCAAGCCTAATTCTACACCGGACATCACAAAAATATTTTGAACACACTCCTAAGTCCCAAATCACCTAACGAAGCTATCTGAGCCCTAAAATCCGCATTCCGATGTCGTTTACCAATAAGCCAACTCTCAGTTGACTTTTCCTACTTTAAGGCTATTTTAAAGACTAAGTGACTAATTTCTCATTATAACCATTCCGATTTCAAGCCTACCAACTCTAACACATCAATAACAGTATAACCAACCTATGACAAGTCAATAACAGTAATTTTAATGCAAGTTCTACGTAACGACCGACCGGGTCATTACATTCTGCCCCACTTAAACATACGTTCGTCCTCGAACGTGCCTAGAGCGGTTCCAACACCACCAAAAATTGATGTGTAACCTACTATGCACATATTCGGAGGTGATTCCATGTCACCTTACCCCATATAAGTCTAATAGCACAACACAATTGAAATTTCGAAGTCCGATCCTAACCCATAAACCTTAGAACTATTTCCACTTCTGAAATGATTTACAAGTTCTAATCCCACAACTATAAGCTGAAATAGTCTAACACGCTGTATCAAGCCATATCCACAACACAAGATGAAATCACATAATATACCGCACGACTCAACACTCATAGCGATGACTCCTAATCCCAATCGCTGCTCATATTAACCCAACACCGGTAAACAACCTCTTATCAAACAAAGCCTTGCTTTAACACCTTCATATGGTGCCGATGATGAAAGAAACACGTAGAAACCAGCAACCATTCGCCCGATCAGCATCAATACCATCCAGATCCATAACTTGTGCAACTCGTGCACTCAATAACAACATCCTAAGAGTTCAATTCCTAAAATAGAGAAGACTCACACGAGAGGACTATCCTGTCATTACTCTTGCCATTACCACGTCATGCTAAAAGCCTGATACACATCGTGAAACCATATCACACAATTTCGACACCAAGGATCATACCTCTACCTAACTCTGCTACAAAGCGTGATCCCATCCAACCGCTGGACCACATGAAATACTCCAAGCCACCCTGCTCAAAATCCATAACCATGCGAAATTCGACATCAATTACTCAAAGTGCATTGCCATAACCACGGGGAAATCAGACGATACCATTCCACGCAAACCAGAAAGAACATAACCAATACGTCTCAATCCTGCAACACCCATACTGGCCTACCAATAACTCTAAGTCAACTCTGGTCACCCACAACAGGCATATCACTCTCCGAACATTCATAACGACTGAACATGACATATACTAACACCTGACTAGCTTTTCTCGCATCCTCGTAGTTCACAACTACAATGTTCATGACAACTCCCAGTCTCAAAAATCCATGAGGCGCACCAATTACTATATCTGATCCCAATTCCACCACTCGAATATATAACATATCTCTAATACTCAATCATTCCACGGGGATACTCCTATAATTCTTCTGTGCCACCAACGAACTTGAATATCGGCAGTCGATCCAACAAGAGAGCGCCGTAACACCAATGATGCACCCTTACTCAAACACATTGCCTTAAACACATTGTCCTTTATAATGTATACTCTCATCCAGCCACCCAACAGTGGTATCCTTTACCTAATCATCTGAAACTGCCAGTTCTAACCTTCCTTCCAGAACTAAACCGTGACCTCACATATGCCACTCTTCACTATACATAAAATACCGCATACGTCATGCAATCCTATGATAAACACGAGAACTTCATGCTCCCTTCCTAGCCACAAACAACTACGTACCCAACTAGCCAAGAACTTTCCATTTGATCCCATCTAGAAGCAAAATCACTATACATCATATGGCCCTCACGCCAGTAGAAAAGATACATCTCTAACCGTGGTAGAAACCATCAAGAACTCTCAAAATCCCATTTGTATAACACCAAACCGTCAGGACTGAATCCTTCTAACTCAACCAAGTTACGCAGGTCACCAAAACTCAAGAACATTGCCAAGAAGCACCTGTGAAAACTCTTTACCTCATACTCAAGAAACTAATAATATCCCTTATCATGTCGATACGACCTACCACCATGCCGCCCTATTTATCCAAGCTTCCTCCTGACTTACCTTCTAATTGATACTCCTTTTTGCCCTAATACCGTAATTCTCAATCCAGACTCACCACATGAAACCCGAGCATAAAGATATATTGTCTAAGGCTCATAATCCGGTGAACGCTCTCTCAAATATCCCCAAAGCACCACATTAGAAATTCTTACCCTAAAGAGAATTCCTGCGAATCTAAAGTCATCACATTCACCTCCCAGATACTGATATGAAGAATCTATGATAACGTTTTACACCCTCCTACATAAATCTCAGTTCTAGCCAATTACACACCTCGAAGACTTCCAATCCTTACATATAACCTTGAACCATCCGAACCATTCTCGAGAGTCATTTACTCTACGCAATTTCAATTACACTAACCAAGTAAACAGAACGGCCTGACCCCGGCTTGCAATCCACATACTAGGAAAGTAATCCACCCCTTTGAAGCAACGAACACACTCATACATTGCACGCTCTACCCTTACCAGTACAACTCCATCATTCAATGAATTCCACTACACGTAAAGTACATTACAACTTGGATCGAAGAATTTCCATCACTCGAGTCATTCCTAGAATCCACCTCTGTAGGTCATAACTGATTCACCAATATACCTCGCACCGAAACCAGTATAACACATAATCGTGTAATCAACTTATCATTAACGGACTCCCCCACTTGGCTCAAAGCCAAAGATCAAGACAAACAATAACTTACGATGCCTACACATTATCACTGCCACCATACTGTGGTGAGGTTCAACTAAATCCTCCATAAGCTTATATGACCCAGACCATCTAACCCTCAACTCGTATGCAATTATCGCATCCACCATTGTAATGATCATGCCAACTCCCACAAGCGAGCTAAACTCAAATTACAACATACATCATCTATTGGTAGAAAAGAACTTGCTACAGATAAACATAAGGGTCACACACCTCAAGACAACCCCCAAGAGATACCCCTAGCTGCTTAATCTCAAAATGTTATCTCCCTATACACTTCCGAAAATCATAGCCATCACGCAATTACTATACCTTCCTACATTAGAACACAACCACTGCCTTCCCCCAAGACATCCTATTTAGCGGTATAAGAACCTGAAGCTGATGGAAATACTAACACTGGGGCTGTGGTCAAGGAATTCTTGAGCTTCTGGAAGCTTTACTCACACTCGTCTGACCACATAGATACCTTCACTGGACACCACGTGTCCCACGAATGCTACTGAACTGAGCCAAAAATTCACACTTGGAGAACTTCGCACAAAGCTTCTCCTCCCTATATCCTTGTAATACCATCATCAATTACTGAGTATGCTACCCCTGGCTACGAGAGTATGACAGAATGCCATCAATAAATGCAATAACAAATGAGTGCAATCACTGCCTGAGTACACTGCTAATCAAATACATGAACGCTACTGGAGCATTGGTCAACTTAAAAGACATCACAGGAACTCAGAACACGACCGAAGGATCCGCTTCACTCCACATCTAAAAAACATGAGAGGTCCTTCACTACACTCCCAGCTCGAGGCCATATTCTAACTTAAGACTAAGTCAATTACTCAATGATTCTTTTTACATCTCCCGCTAATCCATTCTTGTCACAATCACATAACCTGAGCACATCTAACTATCAACCACACTCACCACGTAGTCACCTAGTCACAAGGTTCCATCAATAAGGACACAAACGGACATATAAGTCCCCCAACACATGTGCTCACATAAATGAAATCTCAGCACTCAAGCCACAGACAAAATACGGCCTCAAGTCCTTCTGGATGGCCCATTATTAACATGTTAAAAATCACATCTCACCCATGGAAGTCACAAGCCGCTGACGCACAACTGATACCAAGCGATCGCGTGCGCATTCGAATACATGAAAGGAATTCAAGGAGTTACGCTTTTGGTTGAATAAATGGATTCACACGATAAGAATTCAAGAATGTGGAATGTTTCCTAAGGGTTCTGCAGCCTCTCCAACATAAGTACAGACGTCTCCGTACCGATCTGCAAGACTCTACTAAACCTGCTCATGACTGTTGAGTCCTATATAACCTAGAGCTCTGATACCAACTTGTCACGCCCCCAAATCCTAACAGGTCGTGATGGCGCTTATCGTGGAACTAGGCTAGCCAACCATCCCTTTACTACGCATTTGTTCAATTATACGAGTTCACAATTCAATAATAAGCATGCAACCATAGCATCAAGTAATATAATTAAGTCTTAGCATTCCCATATTAGCCTAAACAAACCTCCCAAGAACTGGAGTCAATAGCCATGAGCATCTAAGAATAGATAAATCTAACTCTACTAATACTATAATATCTTTCTCTGAATCAAGTGCTAAAACTAAATAAGGAAGGAAATGGAGAAGTTGTGGACGCTGGACAGCTACCTCGAAATCCCGTGAACTGCTGCTAACGAACAAGGCAGCTACTGCTCCAAATAGGTACCTGAATCTGTGCACAGGGGCACAGGGATTCTTTATGAGTACGCCAACTCAGTAGTAATGAAAATAAATCATAGTCTGAGAAATATAAAACACACAGTATAGATGCACAATTTCACAAAAGCCAGTAAAACACCAAGTCACCAGGTAGTATTCAGCAAATACATAAGTTCGAAATCAGTTTCCAGAAATCCTTTGAACCAAGTGTAATATCAGTATATCTTAGTAAAAACCAGTTTGAAAATGAAGTAAATCATAGCTTGAAAACTCAGTAAAAATCTTCATAAAACTGCCCCTCGGGCCATAATCATTTCTTGTAACAATATCTTTCAGTATTAGCCCATCAGGCAACCTCACAATCACTCTGCCCATCAGGCAACCTCACAATCACTCTACCCATCAGACAACCTCACAATCACTCTGCCCATCAGGCAACCTCACAATCACTCTGCCCATCAGGCAACCTCACAATCACTCTGCCCATCAGGCAACCTCACAATCACTCAGCATAAACCCCGCGGGCATCACTCATTAGGTACTTGCGCTTACTGGGGGTGTGTACAGACTCCGGAGGGGCTCTTACAGCCCAAGCGCTATAATAAGCCACAACATGGCATAAATCACACACAATATAGGCCCGCAGCCTCACTCATAACATATCATCCTCACAGTATAGGCCAGCAGCTTCAATCATATCATAACATCCTCACAATATAGGTCAGCAGCCTCACTCAGTCAGACACTCTCAATTTGCCCTTCAGGCCATAAATATACCGGGTTCTCGACCCAAAAACAGTGTTTCATTTTCAAGAAGTAGTATCATAATACTCTAAGTGTCAAAAAAATTTCACAGAACAGACTGAGTGAAAAATCATAACATATCAGTGAGGAAAATAGTAAAAACATCCTCCAAGGGGTAAACAGATCGGCACTAGGCCCCAAACATGGCGTACATCCCAAATCATATCATAATATAATAATACTAATTAAGCATAGGCTTAAAAGTCGGTTTCGCAACTCAATAGTCGCCTAAGTAAGGAGAATATCTCTAAAGTTTCAACATTTGCATTTCATAACACGTGAAAGGGTGCATAGTCCGGGGTTTCATACCCTCAGGACAGGATTTAAAGACATTACTTACCTCAAACTAGCCCGAAACTACTTCGCGATGCGTTTGCCTTTCGAATCAACTTCCGGATGCTCCAAATCTACCAAGTTCAGATTTTTATCATCAAATTATGCTCAAGGAATAAACTCCAATTAGAAAATATCGAATTTAGCTCAATAATCCGAATTCGGTCAAAACTCGACCCCCGGGCCCGCGTCTCGAAACTCAGAAATTTTTATACCAAAATGTTCTTCGTTCTCTCACGAGTCCGTACATATAAAGAACACCAAAATTGGAGTTCGTTTGACCCCTCAAATCGAACCCTAAAGGTCTCATAATCTCAAGCCCTAAAACCTAATTTTTCTACTGATTTTCCATGAATTTACACTGGTTTTATACTCTATAATCATCCATAATCGAGTTTTAATGATCAAAATACCTACCTCTATGAAGAACACTGATTTTCCTGTTCAACAATCGCCTCAATAGCTCTTTGTCCGTACAAAAATGGTGTAAAAAGGGTTTAGGTCGCGGAAGGGTTATTTTTATACTGCCCAGGCCTTACTCAGTGCGAGCGCAGCCCCTCAGGTGCGATAGCACTGAACAATTTTCACCTGCCCTATTTAACTCTCCGCAATCGCACCCCCTCAGGTGCGATAGCACTGAACAATTTTCCAACAGCCTTCTCTAACTCTTCCGTATAGCCTCTAGTATAATGGTCATACCTTTTTGTACAAAACTCCAAATTACAATTGGCTTAACTTTCTGAAAATTAGACATCAAGAGCTACAACTTTTTTTTTTGGATCATCTTCAAAATCCTTATAGATTGTGAGTTATAAGCTTCCAAAATCGGGACAGTGCAGCAGAAAATTTACTCTGTGCGATCGCATATCACAACTAGATTTTTCCAAATTTTCTCTGTGCTAACGCATCCAAATCAATGCTATCGTATTGTACACCCTTGAAGCCAAAAATCAGCAACTAGAAATGGCCCGAAACCACCCGAAACTCACTCGAGACCCTCGAGACCTCAACCAAAACATACCAACACATCCCATAACATCACACAAACTTAGTTGAGCCTTCGAATCACCAAAAACAACGCAAAAACACAAAAATTACATCGAATTCAAGCCTATGAACTTTCAAATTTCTAAATTCTACCAACGATGCCAAAACTATCCAAAACACATCCGATTGACCTGAAATTTTGCACACATCCAAAATGACATTACAAACCTGTTCCAACTTCCGAAATTCCATTCCGGCCTCGATAGCCTATTTTCCACTGCCAACCGGAAATCGCCAAAAACTAACTTTCGCCAATTCAAGCCTAATTCTACACTGGACATCACAAAAATATTCCGAACACACTCCTAAGTCCCAAATCACCTAACGAAGCTATCCGAGCCCTAAAATCCGCATTTCGATGTCGTTTACCAATAAGTCAACTCTCAGTTGACTTTCCCAACTTTAAGGCTATTTTAAAGACTAAGTGACTAATTTCTCATTATAACCATTCCGATTTCAAGCCTACCAACTCTAACACATCAATAACAGTATAACCAACCTATGACAAGTCAATAACAGTAATTTTAATGCAAGTTCTACGTAACGACCGACCGGGTCATTATAGGTACTCAATTCACATCTCAGTTCTGGAGGGTCGTGTAGAGAGAGTTGGGTACTCAGGTTGAGTTGAGCACAGCGTTTCATCCTCAAACCGACGGGCAGTCAGAGGGTACTATTCAAATTTTGTAGGACATGTTGCGTGCTTGTGTCATTGATGTTGGGGGTTCATGGGACCAGTTTCTGCCACTCGCGGAGTTTTCATATAATAATAGTTATCAGTCAAATATCCAGATGGCTCCGTATGAGGCCTTATATGGTAGGAGGTGTAGATCTCCGATTGGTTGGTTCAAGTCGGGCGAGGTTAGGCTATTGGGCACAGACTTGGTTCAGGATGCGTTGGATAAGGTGAAGTTGATTCAGGAGCAGCTTCGCATGGCGCAGTCTAGGAAGAAGAGTTATGCGGACCGGAAGGTCCGGGATGTGTCTTTCATGGAGGGAGAGAAGGTACTGCTGAAGTTGTCACCCATGAAAGGTGTTATGAGGTTCGGGAAGAGGGGCAAGCTGAGTCCCCGGTTCATTGGGACTTTTGAGATGCTTCAGAGAATTGGAGATGTGGCTTATAGACTTGCCTTGCCATCCAGTTTATCGAGTGTTCATCCGGTGTTCCATGTTTCGATGCTCCGGAAGTATATTGCTGACCCATCTCATGTGTTAGACTTCAGCACTATTCAGCTTGAGGGTGATATGTCATATGAGGTAGAGCCAGTGGCTATTATGGGTCGTCAGGTCAGAAAGTTGAGGTCTAAGGATATAGCTTCAGTGAAGGTGCAGTGGAGAGGGCATCCAGTGGAGGAGGCCACTTGGGAGACCGAGCGGGAGATGCGGAGCATATATCCTCACTTGTTTGAGACCCCAGGTATGTTTCTAGACCCGTTCGAGGACGAACGTTTGTAAAAGAGGGGGAGAATGTAATGACCCGGCTAGTCATTCCGTAGAATTAGCCCCGTTATTCTCGTTTCTGCCTTGTCATGCATTGTTTAGTCTGTTTCTGATGTGTTGGGGTCGGTTGGTTCGGGTTCAGAGTGGTCGTGGTGAGAACTGAGACACTTAGTCTCTTAAATTGGTATAATAGTTGAAAAAGTCAAGTGGGAGTTGACTTATTGGTAAATGACCTCGGAATGTAGATTTTATGGCTCGGATAGCTTCGTTAGGTGATTTGGGACTTAGGAGTGTGTCCTAAATGTGGTTTTGATGTCCGGTGTAGAATTAGGCTTGAATTGGCGGAAGTTAGTTTTTGGTGATTTCCGGTCGGCGGTGGAATATAGGCTGTCGGGGTCGGAAAAGAATTATGGAAGTTTGAAAAGGTTCGTAGTGTCATTTTGTACGTGTGTGCAAATTTTCAGGTTGATCGGACGTGTTTTGGGTAGTTTCGGCATCGTAGATGATTTCGGAAGTTTTAGGATTCTTAGGCTTGAATCATGACTTGAATTGGTGTTTCGATGTCATTTTGGGTATTCCGATGGTTCGACTAAGTCCGGGTGATCATATATGACTTGTTGGTACTTTTGGTTGGGCCCCGAGGGGCTCGAAGTGTTTCGGATAGTCATCGGGTGGTTGAAGTTGGGAATTTGCAGCAGAAAAACTGCTGGTGGAATGTTTCTAGTGTGGCCGCACCAGTGGAAGGGTGGCCATAGGTGTGACGCCGCAGGTGCGGAGAGGCACGCGCAGGTGCGTATTTTTGGCAGGTTGAAGGAGGTCGCAAGTGCGGAAAATGGTACCTTAAGTTGGATGCACAGGTGCGCACCTAGGACCGCAGGTGCGGAAATCCCTGGACAGATCATATAGAAAGGGTCCTTAGCGAATTTTGGTCTTTCTTTCACCATTTTCATACGGGTTTGAAGCTTTGTAGAGGGTTTTGAAGGAGGAAATCAAGACGACTTCGTTGAGGTAAGATATTTGAACCTAAAACTCGTTTCTATGGGATTTTTGGACTAAAATAGGGTGAAATTGAGGGGAAAATCAGTGTGTAAATTGGGGGTTAGGGCTTGGATAATTGGAGACTTTGATTGAGTTATTGAAGGGGAAATTGTGGTCCAATCTCGATGTTCTTAGTATGTATAGAATCGTGAGAGGATAAGGATTCCGGTTTTGTGACTTTTATTGAATTTCGAGACACGGGCCCGGGGGTCGGGTTTGGCCAATTTCGGGAATTGTGCCTAATTTTGATAATTTTCGAATGGGTTTCGTCTCCCTAGCATATTTTGATGTTGTTAATCTGATTTTGATAGACTCTGAGCAATTGGGAGCCGATTCGAGGGGCAAGAGCATCGCGGAGTAGTTTTTAGGCCGGTTTAAGGTTAGTACCGATTGTAACTCTTGACCTGAGGGTATAAAACCCCGGTATATTGTATTGTTTTGATAAATGAGGTGACACACACGCTAGGTGACGAGCGTGTCGGCGTTCACCGATAGGGATTGTGACTTGGTCCGTCCCGTAGCGACTATTAAGCCGCGTGTTTGATTTGAAATATTATGTTATCCTGTATTTTAGAGACTTATACTTATTTATGGGTTGTATGCCATGTTTGGGGCCTTGTTGTATCAGCAAAGCTTAGAGAAAAGTGAAGAATTATATGTAAAGATGATATGTGAAACACCCCCGGAACCGAACATATTCATACCGTGCCTGATAGCCTCGGAACAGGTCATCATAAATAGCTCGGAACAGGTGCGGGAGAATATCTCATAATTACAAATGAGGAAGGAATCAATTAATCCCGTATTATATGGGATTTATCATCATTACTCCATCAGTTACAAATCAATTATGTAACGTACAATAAATACAATAAATGATTGTAACGGTCATAACAAGGCAATCAATTGCAAGATTGACTCAACAGGCACGAGATTGACTCAATATGTCATGACCCAAATTCCCACCCTTGGGCCGTGACTGCGCCTAACGTTGAACCCGCTAGGCCAGCCAACGTATAACTTGCAATAGCAATTTTTAAAATTCATTTAACACTGAGCGAAACGGTAGTTCGTCACTTTCAACAAATTCCTGTAAGCATTTCTTAATAAAGATAACGAAAACTTTAAGAATGCGAAGAATAAAGACATGATAAACTTAAACAACGTAAAACTTCCCACACTAGTAACTTTCAAACTTTACTGGGCCTTCCAAATCCCTTCAATTGTTTCACAGCAGAGAAATAATAACAATATCTTAGAAAAACTCGAAATGAACTGATAAGGCATCTACAACGAACAATCCCAAAACCGGGGTGTCACAAACTCACGGACTAACTACTGGAATACTGAATACAAGTCTGGAAATGAAAATACTACAATGTCTTGGAAATAATAAGAAAGACAATGAAACGATAAAGGAGAGAAGCCTCGGGATCCACGAACGCCGGTGTATACCTCGAAGCTCTGACGTGGACTGAAGGTAACTCCCTCAGAACGCTCCACGGGGTCCGGTAGCAGGGTCTGCACAACACAAGGAAGTGCAGTGTAGTATCAGTACAACCGACCCCATGTACTGAGTAAGTGCCAAGCCTAACCTCGGCCGAAGTAGTGACGAGGCTAGACTTGACATTAACGATAACCTGTCCTATTCTACAGCAAGTAACATGAATTATCACAAGGCAGGTGATAAACAGGAGGCATGGGATACGGGAGCAGTAAAAGGGGAACAAGTGAAATAAAACAACCACATCGACAGATAGAAGTAATCCAGCGAAAGAAATCCAACATAATTGACAACGAAACATCATAAATGTCGGAAAAGTAAACAATGGCACGGCATCACCCTTCGTGCTTTTACTCTCTTCCTC
>ML286618.1:0-24569 GCA_005239495.1 Nicotiana undulata
AATGTTGACCAAAGTCAACTATATTCATTTATTAGCTATCAAAACTCATTTTTATCAAATTTTCACATAATAGCTTCTCGGTTACACACCCGGGCTGCGCACGCATATCGAGGTGAGAATAACGTAGGCTCTCGAAGCCTCGGAACACAGATATAGCTTAAATTACATAAGATGACCTTTTGGGTCATCACACTACAATAGTAAAATCACACAAATTCATAGATAATGCAGTAACGATTGAACTTGATAAGAACACATAGAACCTAATCAGAAGATCTAATAACAACAACAGGATATAATCATAGGGAGAGCTTAAAAATTTATGATAAACAAAAGTACATGCATCTAAATAAACACATTAGTCGCAGATGGACTCAAATTTGAGGAAAAAACTAGCTAGGGTTTGCAGCAAAGCGAAAATGAAAGAAACCTTGAATCATTCGTTAAATCGTAGAAAGAAACTTAAAAATGACATTAAACAGAAGCAAAAATCATTTTCGAAAAGGGGTTATGAAACCCTAGTTTTTGAAATGAAAGATCGTCAAAGCAGAGGTATTTTTCAAAGAAGAACATGTAAAGAAGCTTCATAATATTGTAAATCTAAAGCAGATCTAGAAGTAATCGAAAAGATATGGGGCTTAGGGTTTCGTGGAACCCAGAGAAGTAAGAAAAACCTCATATATGTCGCCTGCTTAAGCCGGAAAGGTTGTAGCTCTTACTCAGACGGCCGGGGGAGGCCGAAAAGTGGCAGGGGGACCATGAGAGGTGAGTGAACCGCTCCAGGTTCACCTGAGGGCTCTAGGGTATGACTAGACCGGTGCAAGGTGGGTAAAGAACCATGAGACGATGAGGAACCATGGTTTCCGGTGAGAGAATCAGCCGGAGAAGACGAACGAAATCCATTAGAGGTGAGAAGCCAATGGAGGCTTCTAGAGAGAACCAGAGACGAACAGAGAGAGATAGAGAGAGGATGAGAGGTGAGAAATGAGGGGTCGGTCAAGGGGGTAGTTGGGTTTAATTATGGAAATAGAAATCTGGGCCGTTGATCTAAATTGATCAACGACTCAGATTGATTTGGGGGTTGGGGCGGGTAGGATATTTGTTGGGCTGGGTTAGAGAGTGGGTTTTGGGTCAGGTGGGGTTGGATTAGAGGTTGGCTAGATTTTAAATAAAAATAGGCTAAATGTTAAATTCCCTAAAAATAAGATAATTAATTAATTAAAATATATGATAATTGTGTAAGATGAAATTAAAACCAAATAAATGAAATTAAGATCGTTAACTGCTATAAAATATATAAAATTATCAGTTCTTGCTTTTAAAAACGATATAAATGTATATTTGTGCTATTATTGCAAAGTTGCTGAAATTAGCTAAATAAGACCAATATTGGTTAAGTTGTGAAACAATTAAATCTAATGGAGCTAAATAGGATTATGAATAACATATTGAGCAAGAAGATGTCTTGAAATTATTTATAACATCATTTATGAATAATCATGGAACATAAAGTATTAAATAAATAAATAAAATAATTTGATAAAACACGAAAAATAATGGGAAAATACCAGTCACTATAAAGAATGATTTTGAAAGTATATATGAAAGTTTGAAAATAGTTTTGAGGAAAAATTGGGTAACAACAACTGCCCCTCTTTACCCGGGAAGGATGAAAGAGTTGTCGTGTAAAGATATGATGGCCAATTTTACCGAGTGGAAATAGTATGAAAGATTTAGGCCGCACCCTGGTTTCTGAGTTGCCTACATATCCCTGGTTTTACAGGAATCCGGCCGTATATAGTTCATGAGTCACCGACGAAGTATACCGGCGACATATTATAAGGACGGACGCAAGGTGCAAAGCAAGGTGAGCTAAATGGTTTACGGGGTAGTTAGGACAACTGGAGCGGTCCGCTCCTGCCTGGCTGGCCGTTCCTAGACGAATTTCCTACAAATGAATAACAAGCGTATATTGCGCGTAATTTAAACATGATGTAGATTCCTGTTGGACTATGAATGCTTTTTTGGACGGTTGAGGATGACGTCCTTAGACCATGATGTCCTGGGCCATGAATCATTTGATGCGGGATTCACAAGCTATGAAATGATGTTCTCAGGCCATTAGGATGGTGCCTCCTAACCATGATGCCTTTGAATAATGATATGCAAACTGATAAAAGAGATCCTCAGGCCATGAAATGATGTTCTCGGGAAATGATGATGGTGCCTCTGAACGATGACGCCTTTGTATAGGTTGGTGATATTTCATCCCATGAGAAATGCAATAGTATGATTCTAACAAGACAGAGCTTAGTCTTTCGAATTAGAAGGGCAGAGCTTAGCCCAAAAGGAAGCGAAGTAAATGATGACAGAGACATTGATTGCTTTGAAAAGTAAACGGGAGGCAACGTTAGCCTCGGAAGGCAGGATGGTAGCCTTATGCAATGCAAAATGCAGATGGAGGTAGCGTTTAACCTCGGAAGGCATAATGCTAGCCTTATGCAAGAAATAAATGCGGATGCAGATGGAGACAACGTTTAGTCTCGGAAGGCAGAATGGTAGCCTTATGCAAGAAATAAATGCAGATGCAGATGGAGACAACGTTTAGTCTCGGAAGGCAGAAAGGTAGCCTTATGCAAGATGTAAATGCAGGTGGAGACAATGTTTAGTCTCGGAATACATAAAGGTAGCCTTATGCAGTGCAGATGCAGATGGAGACAACGTTCACTCTCGGAAGGCAGAAATGTAGCCTTATGTAAGATGTAAATTGTAACGACCCGATCGGTCATTTTGAGAATTTAAGCTTCGTTCGGTGGTATAAGACCATAATCAGCCTCACATTGTGTATATCAACCCGTGTGCGTGGTTAGAATCAGTTATCGGATAATCCAGAGTCGAATTGGGAGAAATATTTTAGTTGTGGAAGCTTAAGTGATGAAAGTTGACAGGAGGTTTGACTTTTGTGTAAACATTGTCGGAATGAGTTTTGGTTAGTGTCAACAGCTTCGCATGGTGATTTTGGACTTAGGCGCGCGTCCGGAATTGGATTTGGAGGTCCGTAGGATGATTTGAGGTATTTTGGCGAAGGTTAGAATTTCGGCTATTTCGGCCGATAGGCGAAATTTTGATATCGGGCTCGAAATGGAGTTTCGAGAGTGGATGTAGGTCCGTTATGTCATTTGGGACTTGTCTGCAAAATTTCATGGTGTTCCGGGTTGATTTGATAGGTTTCAACGCGAGTCTTGATATATGAAGTTTTGAAAATTTCTAAATTTGATTTTTAGTTGATTCGTCACTCTGGTGTTATTATATGTGTTTTGAAACCTCGAACGAGTCCGGGTTAGGTTATATTATGTGTGTGTGCGGTTGGACGGGGTCCCTGGGGCCTCGGGTGTGATTTGACTGGGCTACGAGCCATTTTCTCTTATTTTTGGACTACTGATATCTGTATCTGGTTTTCTCATCGCGTCCACTCCTCCGCGTTCGCGAAGTGTAATTTTGGAGGAGGGAATATTTTTTAAACGCGTTCGCATAGTATATCCCGCGAACGTGGAAGCCAGCTTTTCTCTTCTTCGCGTCCACGTACTTGTCCCTGCGTTGACATAGCGTTGGTTGACCATCCCCATTTTCCTTCATCGCGTCCGCGTTGCACCTTCCGCGAACGCGAGGATCTGCCTTCTTCTTCTCCGCGTTCGCACCTATAGAGCCGCGTTCGCATAGTTCATCTTGGCAGCTCCACTTTTTCCTTCTTCGGGAACGCATCCCTCTCTCCTCGTTCGCGATGAACAAAATGACTGGGCAGAACAGTTTTAACCTCAAAATCGGGGTTTCACCATTTTTAACACATTTTGAGTTCTAGAGCTCGGTTTTGGGCGATTCCTTGAAGTTTTTTCACACAATTCGAATGGGTAAGTGTTCTTTAACTAGAATTGATTATATTCCATGAATTAGTTCTTGTGTTTATTATTTAATTTGTGTTTTGGGTTGAGGGAATTGTGGGTTTTGAAAGAAAATTTCTAAAATGAAAATTTATGATTTGAGTGAGAAAATGACATCGAAATTTGATAAATTTAGTATGGGTGAACTCGTAACGGAATGGGTAAACGGAATTTGTAGAATTTGTCGGGTTTCGAGGTGCAGGCTCGGGGTCGACTTTAGGATCGATTTTTATAAATTAGTAAAGATTGAAACTTTATTATTCGAAATCATTCCTTATACGTGTTATGTGCATTTTGAAGTTATTCTAGTTTATTTGGGGCCGTCCGGAGGTCTTTCCGCCCGAGAAGTCTACTTTGGAGTATTCCTGTGGTCGTCTTTGAGGTAAGTATCTTGCCTAACCTTGTGTGGGGAAAAACTACCCCTAGGATTGAGTCTTATTTGTTGATTGCAGTCCGTGTATGCGAGGTGATGAGTGCCTACTCTGACTTATGTGCAATTAGGTTGCCCTTCTAGGATTTTAGGTCCTTATATTCCCCGCGTACGAACTGCAAATTGTTATATCTCGATCCTTGATTTCTAGATTCGTCTCTCCTTGTTAAATTAGAAGTTTATTGCTTGGTGTTTCCTTGCTTCTTATTTGCAGACCTTGCTTTTCTTAGCGTTACGCTATAGTTTTTCTTCATACTCTGCTTATTTGATTAAGATTAGTATGATCTCGCCCCATAATTGTTTAACAGTAATTGGAATATCTATACCTTGGTGTCAAGCATGCCCGTGAGTCATTTATCGTGGTTACGTGATCCCTCTCCCTTAAGTGCTACTCAGGATTAATTGGGTAATTTTCTATGATAGGCGATATTACGTAGAGGTTACCTACCTATTGAATACTCTCTCGAGTTGAGTTTATTCGATAAAGTTAATTGCCTAAGTGAGATTGGTTATAGCTGATTCCCTTACCAGGATGATGTGGTTTTCTTTGGTTGTGAATTTGGATGCATGGAATCGTTGACATATTTGCCTTGCTTTCTCCTCGTTATGCTACTTTCCTTGTGCTTGGTATTCCTTTCAGTGGCTATTTCTTATGAGTGAGTTTTACCATTCTGGTGATTTAATTCCTTGTATTTGATTGCTCATCGCACCCTGTATTTTGTTTGTTGTTTTATGCCTGTTGTGGCACTGTATGCTGTTCTGTCGCATTCTGGTTGTTTTTTTCTGTACTGCATTGCATATTTAAATTGGGACTACGGACTGAGATCCGGGAGCTTTCCCCCTGTACTGCATTGCATATTTAAATTGGGACTACGGACTGAGATCCCGGAGCTTTCCCCCTGTACTGCATTGCATATTTAAATTGGGACTGCGGACTGAGATCCGAGAGCTTTCCCCCTGTACTGAATTGCATATTTAAATTGGGACTACGGACTGAGATCTGGGAGCTTTCCCCCTGTACTGCGTTGCATATTTGTATTGGGACTACGGACTGAGATCCGGGAGCTTTCCCCCTGTACTGCATTGCATATTTAAATTGGGACTACGGACTGAGATCCGGGAGCTTTCCCCCTGTACTGCATTGCATGAAAAATGTCGAGTTACGGACTGAGTTCCGGTGAGGTTACCAGTGATGAGATTGGATTGAAAGATATACATATATACATATATGTATTTTGAAAAGTATATGTCTTGCAGAAAAGTGATATTTGAAAAAGCAGTATTTGGGGAAGTATATCTGAACAAATGATAATTGAAAGGGCAGTATTTGGGAAAGTATATTTTGACAAATGATATTTGGAAAATCAGTATTTGGGAAAATATATTTGGACAAATGCTATTCGTAAAAGCAGTATTTAGGAAAGTATATATGAACACCACGTATTTTGAAGGAAGTATGCTTTAAATATTCCTCTTTAAAAAAAGATATGAATATACGTTCAGAGAAATTATGTTTAAAAGAAGTTTTCCTTATTTCCGAAATGATTATATTTTCAAAACCTTCAAATCTAAACTCACGATTTAAATGTTTTCGCTCGACGTTTTTACCAGCTCTATTGAGTTTATTAGTTAAGCCTGATATGAAGAAATTGATATAGTGATAGGTTGTTAATGCTTATTGGGTTGTGACTTCGACTTTGGCTTGACATTTCTTATGTTCTCTTTGCGTATTACTACTTTGTTGCCGTAGATCGTATTTTCTGAATTTTCTTCCGTATTATTCTATCTTACTGTTTATTTCAGCGAAAATCTTTAGATAGACGTTATGTTTCGGTCACTATCTTCATACTTATGTCTTTTACTTATCAGACCGGTGGGGTCTTGACTAGTCCTCGTCACTACTTCACCGAGGTTAGTCTTAATACTTACTGGGCACCGCTGTGGTGTGCTCATACTACTCTTCTGTGCATTTTTTTTGCACAGATCCAGGTATTGACCATTAGTAGCTGCATGGATCATCGTTGAAGAGGAGACTCAAGGTAAACCTGCTGCTGCGTTCGCAGGCTTCGGAGTCACCTTCCTGTTTATTTCAACTGTACTTATTCTATCCTAGACAGTTGTATTTAGAATTTGTAGGAAGAATTCGTAGAGCTTATGACTTGTATTTTACCGGGTTTTGGGAAAAAGTAATCTCTGTCAAGATTTCCATATCGAGACTGTTATGTTTTATTTCATTATAATTGATGCTCAGTAATATATTAGGCTTACCTAGTCCCTAAGACTAGGTGCCATCACGGTACCCAACGAAAAGGAAAATTGGGTCGTGACAAGTTGGTATCAGAGCTCTAGGTTCATATGTGCTACGAGTCATAAGCGGGTCCACTATAGTCTTGCAGATCGGTACGGAGATGTCATTAGTTATCTTCGAGAGGCTACGGAACTACTAGGATGATTTCACTTCCTTCATTCCTATCGTGTGAGTTCATTGATCTCGAAGTTTGAAGTTATCATTCCATTCTCTCACCAATAGTGAGGACGCGAACTACGGTACCTGATGACGTTACCCGAGGCAAGCATCGCAAGGGTTAGAGACAGAGGCCGACGAGGAGCACGTGTCACTGTTAAGATGCCTACCAGAACGACCGTTAAAGAGCCGCCGACAATTCTAGTTGGGGAAACCAAGTATTGGAGGTGCCTATTGTTACTCCGGACTTCAGAGACCGGGGTTATAGCTTTGATTATAATTGGTATATCGACTCAAGCGGGATTGATCATAGTGCACCAGCTACTTCACAAATCTGAGAGGAGTTCGGACTCCTACCGTGTACACTCCAGAGAAGCAAGACCATGTGGGTTAGGTTCTAGCTGTCATGGCAGCACAACATGTGGTTTTCGTTCATCTCGTGGTTAGAGCAGCAACATCGGAAGAAGAACACCTTGGGAATTTAAAGGTACAGGAAGTACCACCCTCCTATCTTTCAGTGAATTGGCGACAGATGATGCAAGGGTTTTCTGGAGGAGTGCCACTATATTCTTCGTACTTCGGGTATTGTGGAGACGAGCCAGGTTGTTTTTGTCACATCTCAGGTTCAGAGCAGTGGGTTTGTCAGTAGTGGTGGGCACATGAGTGAGGTAGCCCAGCCAAGTCAGTTTCAGTTGCATGGATTCAGGTTTCATAGATGTTATTGAGGGAGTTTGTACCCCAGTCCCTCCGAGATGTAGGGCGCACGGAGTTTGAGCAGTTGCGTCAGGGCGCTATGTCTGTATTAGAGTATGTCATCGTATTCAGTGAGTTGGCCAGGTATATACCTCGCTTGGTTACTTCAGTTAGGAGGCACATAGGCCATAGATATCTACTGTTCCTTATTATGGACGCAAGGTACGACACGATAGAGGTTTTGTGGGTCAACCAGTTCGGTTTGCAGTACCAGCTTTGCATGAGAGTTCTCAGATATTCCTGGGTCTCAGAGGGCCCGTATTGTGTGGTTTCTATAGCCACGTCAGAAGAGAGATTGGTTTCTATGTGGAGATGAGCCACAGGGTGAGAGATTGTTTCAGGGTTCAGGTAAGTGTGTTATAGCAGGTATTCAGGTGGGTAGAGGGCGCCCAAGAGGGGAGGCCCGACCCGTCGATGTGTTTCATATATCAGGCTATAGACCGTTGTGCCAGGTATCCTCACTCAGGTTTGTTTGATGTGCTTCATAGGGGCACCAATCGTATTCCATTATAGCTACGCTGGTCGGGACGAGTTCCCTTATTTGCTGTTTCATTTACGAGTGAGTTTCATGTTTTGCAATCTATTTTTGTGCTTGCTCCTGCTGGGAGATTCTATGAGTAGTAGTTGTGTCTTACCGTTGTTTTGATTCATCCTTGCTAGTAGTGAAACTAGAGGTGAGTCCTTATTGTCCATTTTGGTGAGCTTTATATGATTTTCATAAGTATTTTGTTTACTAGCTGTGATTTGATACTCCATTGAGATGTGAGTTTAGTTAGTATTATGACTTCTATCAGCTGAGATGAGTTAAGGGAGAAATTTCTATTGGTATGATATATTTTCGGTATGTGACTTAGAGTCGAGGATGAAGTCCTCGTGATACTTGTGATTTGATATACTTAGACCGGGCCGAGTACCGCGGTGCAAACTTTTATCAGGATGGATTTCTGGTGGTTGTTCATATGCTTTGTTTCTCCCTTGTTATATTTCTTTTGGCAAGTCAGTATTGATAGAGAGTTGTGCCTATGGGCTTTTGTTTGATAGATCCTTTATATGTTGCTATATTCATATTCAGTCATTTCGCTATGTGTTTCCCTAGTTTAATTTGCGAGATGGGTGCTGGTGGTGTTAGTTGTGGCTGGGTGATTCGGGTGTTTAATAATGAAGTTTTCGTGTTCATTGCATCATTATCAGTATTATGGGGTTCGGAGCAGAGTCCTCCCATATGTGGGGTTAATTGCCAATATTGAGTTGATTTCTGGTAGTTATTCTGATCAGAAGTGCTATTTGAGCCTAGGTGTGATGAGCTATATTGTGTGGTCATGTCCTATGGGTGTAGACCTTAGTTGATGTAGCTGGTTGAGGCTAATGACGGGTATGGATTCAGAATAGGGCCTTTTGAGAAAGGAGTAGAAGGTGAGAAAGTGAGGTATGAGGCTTATCGGTGGTGATGAGAAGGCTACATTGCAGTTATGATTGTTCTGTCAGGCTTAGGTGGGGTTGGGTGACATGGGATCACCCGCGGGTATGTGTTAGAAGTTTACATTCAGTGATTGGATGAGTTCAGGTCAAATCTTGGCACGTTCGAGGACGAACGTTTGTTTTAAGAGGGGGATAATGCAACGACCCGACCGGTCATTTTGAGAATTTAAGCTTCGTTCAGTGATATAAGACCATAATCAGCCTCATATTGTGTATATCGACCCGTGTGCGTGGTTAGAATCAGTTACCGGATAATCCAGAGTCGAATTGGGAGAAATATTTCAGTTTTGGAAGCTTAAGTGATGAAAGTTGACCGGAGGTTTGATTTTTGTGTAAACGGCCTCGGAATGAGTTTTGGTTAGTGTCAAAAGCTTCGCATGGTGATTTTGGACTTAGGCGTGCGTCCGAAATTGGATTTGGAGGTCCGTAGGGTGATTTGAGGTATTTTGGCAAAGGTTAGAATTTTGGCGATTTCGGCCGATAGGTGAAATTTTGATATCGGGCTCGGAATGGAATTTCGAGAGTGGTTGTAGGTTCGTTGTGTCATTTGGGACTTGTCTGCAAAATTTCATGGCGTTCCGGGTTGATTTGATAGGTTTCGACGCGAGTCTTGATATATGAAGTTTTGAAAATTTCTAAGTTTGATTTTTAGTTGATTCGTCACTTTGGTGTTATTTTATGTGTTTTGAAACCTCGAGCGAGTCGGGTTAGGTTATATGATGTGTGTTTGCGGTTGGACAGGGTCCCGGGGGCCTCGGGTGTGATTCGACTGGAATACGGGCCATTTTCTCTTATTTTTGGACTGCTGATATCTGTATATGGTTTTCTCCTTCGCGTTCGCGCCCACTCCTCCGCGTTCGCGAAGTGTAATTTTGGAGGAGGGAATATTTGTTAAACGCGTTCGCATATTATATCCCGCGAACGCGGAAGCTAACTTTTCTCTTCTTCGCGTCCGCGTACCTGTCCCTGCATTCGCGTAGCGTTGGTTGACTATCCCCATTTTCCTTCATCGCGTACGCGTTGCACCTTCCGCGAACACGAGGATTTGCCTTCTTCTTATCCACGTTCACACCTATAGAGCGCATAGTTTATCTTGGCAGCTCCACATTTTCCTTCTTCGGGAACGCATCCCTCTCTCCACGTTCGCGATGAACAAAATGACTGGGCAGAACAGTTTTAACCTCAAAATCGGGGTTTCACCATTTTTAACACATTTTGAGTTCTAGAGCTCGGTTTTGGGCGATTCCTTGAAGGTTTTTCACACAATTCGAATGGGTAAGTGTTATTTAACTAGAATTGATTATATTCCATGAATTAGTTCTATGTTTATCATTTAATTTGTGTTTTAGGTTGAGGGAATTGTGGGTTTTGAAAGAAAATTTCTAAAATGAAAATTTATGATTTCAGTGAGCAAATGACATCGAAATTTGATAAATTTAGTATGGGTGAACTCGTATCGGAATGGGTAAACGGAATTTGTGAAATTTGTCGGGTTCCGAAGTGCGGGCCCAGGGTCGACTTTAGGATCGATTTTTATAAATTAGTAAAGATTGAAACTTTATTATTCGGAATCATTCCTTATACGTGTTATGTGCATTTTGAAGTTATTCTAGTTGATTTGGGGCCGTCCGGAGGTCTTTCCGCCCGAGAAGTCTACTTTTGAGTATTCCTGTGGTCGTCTTTGAGGTAAGTATCTTGCATAACCTTGTGTGGGGAAATTACCCGTAGGATTGAGTCTTATTTGTTGATTGTAGTCCGTGTATGCGAGGTGACAAGTGCGTACTCGGACTTATGTGCAATTAGGTTGCCCTTCTAGGATTTTAGGTCCTTATATTCCCTGCGTACGAACTGCAAATTGTTATATCTCGATCCTTGATTTCTAGCTTCGTATCTCCTTGTTAAATTAGAAGTTGATTGCTTGGTGTTTCCTTGCTTCTTTTTTGCAGACCTGGCTTTTCTTACCGTTACGCTATAGTTTTTCTTCATACTCTGCTTATTTGATTAAGATTAGTATGATCTCGCCCCATAATTGTTTAGTAGTAAATGGAATATCTATACCTTGGTGTCAAGCATGCCCGTGAGTCGTATATCGTGGTTACGTGATCCCTCTCCCTTTAGTGCTACTCAGGATTAATTGGGTAATTTTCTATGATTGGCGATATTACTTAGGGGTTACCTACCTAGTGAATACTCGTTCGAGTTGAGTTTATTCGATAAAGTTAATTGCCTAAGTGAGATTGGTTATAGCTGATTCCCTTGCCGGGATGATGTGGTTTTCTTTGGTTTTGAATTTGGATGCATGGAATCGTTGACATATTTGCCTTGCTTTCTCCTCGTTATGCTACTTTCCTTGTGCTTGGCATTCATTTAGTGGCTATTTCTTATGAGTGAGTTTTACCATTCTGGTGATTTAATTCCTTGTATTTGATTGCTCATCGCACCCTGCATTTTGTTTGTTGTTTTATGCCTGTTGTGGCACTATATGCTGTTCTGTCGCATTCTAGTTGTTTTTCCCTGTACTGCATTGCATATTTAAATTGGGACTACGGACTAAGATCCGGGAGCTTTCCCCTTGTACTGCATTGCATATTTAAATTGGGACTACGGACTGAGATCCGGGAGCTTTCCCCTGTACTGCATTGCATATTTAAATTGGGACTACGGACTGAGATCCGGTATCTTTCCCCCTATACTGCATTGCATATTTAAATTGGAACTACGGACTGAGATCCGAGAGCTTTCCTTTTGTACTGCATTGCATATTTAAATTGGGACTACGGACTGAGATCCGGGAGCTTTCCCCCTGTACTGCATTGCATGACAAATTCCGAGTTACGCACTGAGTTCCGTTTAGGTTACCAGTGATGAGATTGGATTGAAAGATATACATATATACATATATGTATTTTGAAAAGTATTTGTCTTGCAGAAAATTGATATTTGAAAAAGCAGTATTTGGGGAAGTATATTTGAACAAATGATAATTGAAAGGGCAGTATTTGGGAAAGTATATTTTGACAAATGATATTTGAAAAAGCAGTATTTGGAAAAATATATTTGGACAAATGCTATTTGGAAAAGCAGTATATGGGAAAGTATATATGAACACCACGTATTTTGAAGGAAGTATGCTTTAAAGATTCCTCTTTAAAAAAAGATATGAATATACGTCCAGAGAAATTATGTTTCAAAGAAGTTTTCCTTATTTCCGAAATGATTATATTTTCAAAACCTTCAAATCTAAACTCACGATTTAAATGTTTTCACTCAACGTTTTTACCAGCTCTATTGAGTTTATTGGTTAAGACTGATTTGAAGAAATTGATATAGTGATAGGTTGTTAATGCTTATTGGGTTGTGACTTCGACTTTGGCTTGACATTTCTTATGTTCTCTTTGCGTATTACTACTTTGTTGCCGTAGATCGTATTTTCTGAATTTTCTTCCGTATTATTCTATCTTACTGTTTATTTCAGCGAAAATATTTAGATAGACGTTACGTTTCGGTCACTATCTTCATACTTATGTCTTTTACTTATTAGACCAGTGGGGTCTTGACTACTCCTCGTCACTACTTCACCGAGGTTAGTCTTGATACTTACTGGGCATCGCTGTGGTGTGCTCATACTACTCTTTTGTGCATTTTTGTTGCACAAATACAGGTATTGACCATTAGTAGTTGCATGGATCATCGTTGAAGAGGAGACTCAAGGTAAACTTGTTGTTGCGTTCGCAGGCTTCGGAGTCGCCTTCCTGTTTATTTCAACTGTACTTATTCATTCCTAGACAGTTGTATTTAGATTTTGTAGGAAGCATTCGTAGAGCTTATGACTTGTATTTTACCGGGTTTTTGGAAAAGGTAATCTCTGTCAAGATTTCCATATTGAGACTGTTATGCTTTATTTTATTATTATTGATGCTCAGTAATATATTAGGCTTACCTAGTCCCTAAGACTAGGTGCCATCACGGTACCCAAAAAAAAGGAAAATTGGGTCGTGAGATAAATGCATAAGGAATTGTGACCCAGTCTGATGGGTGGAAACTTCTGACTGTTGCTCGTGTGGTGGTTGGCTGAACTTGCTTCAGAATTTTGAGGGTCCTCCTCAAAATTCTACCCAGTTTCCATTCATGGGAAAAATGAAGATTTATTAAATTGTGATCGAACCCATAGGGCTGCCTACGTATCCCCTCTTAAACGGGAATCAAGTCAGGCGTAGTTCAATTTACATTGTTGACAAAAGCATAAGGACTTACACATAGTAGCGCTTGACCGCATCTGAATTGATTGGTTTTGGCCAAACTTCTCCGTCCATTTCTGCAAGTATGAGTGCTCCTCCTGTCAGCACTCTATGAACCATGTACGGACCCTGCTAGTTGGGAGAAAACTTCCCTTTGGCTTCGTCTTGGCGAGGAACGATTTTCTTCAGCACCAGCTGCCCTGGTGTGAATCGTCTTGGCTTGACTTTCTTGTTGAAGGCTCTAGTCATTCTGTTATGATATAGTTGACCATGACAAACTGCGTTCATTCTCTTTCCGTGTATGAGGGCTAGTTGCTCCTAACGGTTCCTCACCCATTCCGCGTCGCTGAGCTCAGCTTCTTGTATAATTCTCAGAGATGAAATCTAAACCTCGACAGGAATAACGACCTCTGTACCATAAACTAGCATGTAGGGGGTTGCCCCGGTTGATGTGCGGACTGTGGTGCGATACTCCAGTAGGGAGAATGATAGCTTCTCATGCCATTGCTTGTGCCTTTCTATCATCTTCCTTAATATCTTCTTGATGTTTTTGTTAGCGGTTTCTACAGCTCCATTCATCTGAGGTTTGTAAGCTGTGGAGTTCTTGTGTTTGATATTGAATGTTTCACACATGGATTTCATCAAGTCACTGTTGAGATTAGAACCATTGTCGGTGATGATTGTTTCTGGAACTCCGAACCGAAAAATAAAGCGGTCGCGGACAAAGCCGGCCACGACTTTCTTGGTAACTGCTTTGTAGGAGGCTGCTTTGACCCATTTAGTAAAGTAAATCAATGGCAACCAGAATAAACCTGTGTCCGTTGGAGGCGGCATGCTCGATAGGTCCAATGACGTCCATGCCCCAGGCGGCGAACGTCCATGGTGAACTTGTTGCGTTAAGCTCACTTGGAGGTACCTTTATCATATTTCCATGTATCTGACAGCGGTGGCATTTTTGGACGTACTGGATGCAGTCTGTTTCCATGGTCATCCAGAAGTAACCCGCTCGGAGTATCTTCTTCGCTAATACAAACCCGTTCATATGTGGACCGCAGGTCCCAACATGAATTTATTCCAATAGTTTGGATACTTCCTTTGCGTCGATGCACCTTAATAACCCCAAATCAGGAGTCCTCCTATACAGGATTCCTCCGCTGTGAAAGAAATTGTTAGAGAATCTCCGAAGTGTACGCTTCTGAGTGGCGTTTGCAAGCTCTGGGTATTCTTCTTTTGCCAAATATTCCTTGATGTCATGAAACCAAGGATTTTCGTCTGCTTCTTCTTCAACATGGGCACACTAGGCCGGCTGACTGTGAATTTTCACTGGAATGGGGTCAATGAAAGTTTTGTCTGGATGCTGAATCATAGATGACAAGGTAGCCAGAGCATCGACGAACTCATTCTGGATTCTGGGGACATGCCGGAACTCTATCTTTGTGAACCTCTTTCTCAACTCCTGAACGTGATGTAGATACGGTAATATCTTGGAATTTTTGGTTGCCCATTCTCCTTGTACCTGATGTACCAATAGATCTGAGTCACCAATCACTAACAACTCCTGGACGTTCATGTCAATGGCCATATTGAGCCGTAAGATACATGCCTCATATTCAACCATGTTGTTGGTGCAAGGAAACCTGAGTTTGGCGGATGCTGGATAATGCTGACCTGTTTTTGATATTAAGACTGCTCCGATACCGACTCCTTTGAAGTTTGCTGCGCCATCAAAGAACATCCTCCAACCGTCGTAGGATTCTGCAATGTCTTCTCCTACGAATGATACTTCTTCATCAGGAAAATACGTTTTCAGGGGTTCGTATTCTCTGTCCACTGGATTCTCAGCAAGATGGTTTGCTAATGCTTGTCCCTTGACCGCTTTTTGAGTCATATAAATAATGTCGAACTCACTCAACAGGATTTGCCACTTGGCTAGCTTGCCAGCGGGCATGGGTTTCTGAAAGATGTATTTCAATGGATCCATCCTTGATATGAGATATGTTGTGTAGGCACAGAAGTAGTGCCTCAACTTCTGAGCGACCCAAGTCAAAGCGCAACAAGTGCGTTCCAGCAAAGAATACCGGGCCTCATATGGAGTGAACTTCTTGCTGAGATAATAAATAGCTTGTTCCTTCCTTCCTGTTTTGTCATTTTGCCCCAGAACGCAACCGAAAGCTCTATCTAGTACGGCAAGGTAGAGTAGCAGGGTTCTACCTGGCTCAGGTGGTACCAAGACCGACGGTGTGGATAAATACTCCTTGATTCTGTCGAAAGCTTTTTGACAATCCTCGGTCCACTTAGTCGCAGCGTCCTTCTTTAACATTTTGAAGATCGGCTCACAGATGACTATAGACTGTGATATGAATCGGCTGATGTAATTGAGCCTTCCCAAGAAGATCATAACATCTCTCTTGTTTCTTGGCGGTGGTAGTTCTTGAATGGATTTGACCTTTGACGGATCCAATTCTATCCCCCGGCGGCTCACAATGAATCCCAGCAACTTCTCAGTAGGAACCCCGAATGCACACTTTGCGGGGTTCAGCTTTAGATTATATTTTCTCAACCTGTTGAGAAACTTCCTTAAATCTTCCATATGATCAGCAACTTTCTTTGATTTGATAATGACGTCGTCCACATACACCTCAATCGCTTTGTGAATCTTGTCATGGAATATGGTAGTCATGGCCCTCATGTAGGTGGCCCCTGCATTCTTTAAACCGAACGACATCATCTTGTAACAGTACACTCCCCAGGGCGTGATGAACGCAGTTTTATCAGCATCTTCCTCATCCATCCAAATTTGATGATAACCAGCGAAGCAACCTACAAAAGACTGTAGCTCATGTTCGGCGCAGTTGTCAATTAAAATGTGTATGTTCGGCAGGGGGAAGTCATCTTTCGGACTGGCCCGGTTGAGATCCCGGTAATCGACACAGACTCTGACCTTCCCGTATTTCTTTGGCACAGGTACGATGTTGGCTAACCATGTTGGGTATTCAACTACCCGGAGAACTCTGGCGTTGATCTGCTTGGTAACTTCTTCTTTGATTTTCAAACTCATGTCAAGCTTGAACTTTCTGAGCTTCTGTTTTATCGGTGGACATGTCAGATTGGTAGGCAGTTTGTGAGCCACAATGGACGTACTTAGACAAGTCATGTCATCGTACGACCAGGCGAATATGTCCTCATACTCCTTTAGGGACTCTGTATACTCTTTCTTTTCTGACGGTGACAAATGAATACTGATCCGCGTTTCTTTGACGTTTTATGAATCTCCCAGGTTGACAACCTCAGTCTCATCTAAGTTAGACTTAGGTCTATTTTCAAAGTCTTCGACCTCCTTAACAATTTCGTCGGGTATATCATCTTCGTCACAATCATCGATTTATCAAGTAAAGTAATAATAATGTTGTATAGAGAAAATAATGAGAGAAAGCAGTAGTGAATAAATATCGAATTTGTAAGAGAAATTAGAAATTCTTTGATAAATTGAATAACTGTTTTGAACATCGAAGATCTTATTGCGGGAATTGAAAATGCAGAAAAGGGAAATCATTTAGTAATTAAAACAGCAAATAACGCTTGTTTTTAGCCTTGCTACCTCGAGGCTTGGGGGGCTCTGGTGGTCCTGATAGACTAGTTCTTGAGATAGGTTCCCTTGCTTACTGCCTGTATGGAAGGTTCTTCCTCCCCCTCTTCCTCGAGAACAACACAGCAATCTATGTCGTTTTCTTCCAAAAACAAATTCCTCATCGTTGTAAGTGCTTCCTCTTCATCTGATCCATAGATAATGTCGGCTTTCTTGAAGGTCTGCTCCAGATGAGGTATAGACTGCTCCAGAAGGTAGTGATGACCGTGCTATGGCGGCGACCAGTTCCTGAATTCTTCCCATGTGTACTCATACCCCAGACCGAAAGTAGTACCATGTTTCTTGAGTTTTATGGGCTTTCTGATCCCTTGGAGGTTCTTACCGAGACCTTTACCTGGCTCGTATCTTCCCCAGTTCAGGACGCTCTCGATCTTGCTATCCCACCATTTGTCTTTGTCAATGGCATTGACTCGCTCAATATGGTGATAAGTTCCTCCGCCTAGTTTTCTCTTTCCATCAATCACAGGGATAGTCTGGCGACTGTAGATAGGGTTTCTACCGTCGCCGTGGATGATTACCTCTTGGTGGTTCCACTCAAATTTCACCTCCTGATGTAGTGTTGATGCGACGGCCCCAGCAGCATGGATCCGGGTTTGCCCTGACAGCAAGTTGTAAGATGCCGGCACGTATATTACTTGGAAGTCCACTTCGAACCAGGTTGGTCCCATCTGTAGGCACATGCTTATTTCCCTCATGGTAGCTCTTTGAGACCCGTCAAAGGCTTTCACGTTGATTGCTCCTTCTCTTATCTCGTGTAGCCCTTTACCCAATTTCTTGAGTGTTATTAACGGACAAATGTTAAGACTGGAACCTCCATCGATCAAGATCCTCGTGATGAAATGATCTTCGCATTGCACGGTGATGTGCAATGCTTTGTTATGTCCCAATCCCTCAGGTGGTAACTCGTCTTCATGAAAAGTAATTTTGTGACTTTCCAGTACCTGGACCACCATGTTGGCCATTTCTCCACTGGTGATGTTGTTCGGCACGTATGCTTCGCTCAACATTTTTAGTAAAGCATTTCTGTGCGTCTCAGAATTCTGCAGCAAAGAGAGAATAGATATCTGTGCTGGTGTCTTGTTCAGTTGGTCGATGATCGAATACTCCTTAGCCTATATTTTCCTCCAAAGATCATCGGAACCTGTTTCAATGAGGGGAGGGCAGTTGGCAGCTTGCTTGCTTGACTCGGCTAGATGTTCAGGAGTATAGACTCTACCAGTTCTTGTCATACCCTGTGCTGCGATGGCTTCCTCAAACTTGTTTTTACCTTTCCTTCTTGCCTCGGTTGTATAATCGACAACTTTGAGTTTTTCTTACAATTGGTCGATGGGCTCGGCTATGGCGGTATATTGTTTTGGAGGGCGGCGATCAAAGTTAGGGCGAGGCCTATGGAAGTTTTGGCGGGTAGGGGGTGATTAATAGTGAGGTGGCTGGGAATTATAGGTGTTGTAGACGGTAGCGGGTTATGAATATCTATGTGGGGTAGTCGTTCATAATATTGTGGGTCCTCAGCTCAGACAAAGAACTTATTCATTTGTTCCTCCTCTAAAGTAGGTCTGACTTTAGCATCTTCCGACCTCCAACGAGTAGCATACTCGCGAAAGGTTTCTGTGGGTTTCTTTTTCAAGGTTTGGATGTAGAACACATCCGGTGCGTTCTGTGTATTGAATCTAAACATGTCCATGAAGTCTGTTGCCATGCCTACCCAGTTTGACCATTTCTTAGGGTCTTGGCTGATGTACCAAGATAGTGTGTCCCCTTTCAAACTCCTCATGAAAAACTTCATGCGGATCCTTTCGTCTTTTCCTACGCCAACCAACTTATCACAGTAGGTCCTCAGATAGACCCTCGGATCACCAGTGCCATCAAACATTTCGAACTTTGGAGGTTTGTACCCCTCGGGTAGTTCAACATCATGTTGTATACATAGAGCTTCATAGTTCAAACCTTCAATTCCCTTGACTCCCTCGACACCCTGAACTCGGCTAGTCAGCTTTCTAAGTTCCTCAGCTAGATTCTTGATAAGCAAGTCCTTCTCATCAGATTCAGAGGTATGTGAGATAGGCGGAATGGAGTGGGTCACAGTTTCCACGTAGATGGGATTGTTGTAAGCATGGAAATGGTCCTTCGTGGGGTTTTGAGGTTCGTGGATAGATTGTGGAGTGTTGTTGTGGCAAGTGTTGCATGGTGCAGGGAGAGTTTGGTTATGGTGAGGTGCAGGATGATTTGGTGGTTTTGGGATATTCTGTGGTGGTGTAGGGTTGACGTCAGGGATGTTGAGGGAAAATGACAGATTGGCCAGATTCCGGAACTGGTCGAGCTCCTCTTGAAACTTTAACAATTTCTGTTCCAATGGTGACATGTTCTCATGCAAAACCTGAATACCCCGGCCTTCAGTAGTCTTAACATGTTCAACCGTATTGTCTTTCTTGATACCGCTGGATTCTGCCATCTTACTTTTACCCTTGTTTCTACCTTGGGAGGATTGAGAGGAGGAGTAGGTGGAGGCCCTTTGGATCTTGTGCGGTAGGCGGATGATGCCAGAATGCACGAACTAACCTTTGGGGGGAAGGGGATAATAACTAAAAGAGAAAAAATAAATAAAAGGTAACCGAGTCAGTGAGGATTATGAAACATATTGCAGAAATTAAACACGTAATGCGGAAATGTAAAGTGTATCCTAAGTTGGGGACCTCTTTGTGCCCGAGGTAGGCCTCGCGACAAATTGATTCGGAGAACTTAAAATGCTAAATGCCTCATTTTATTGATAGAAAATAGACAAATCTTTTAAAACGACTCTAAATATGCGAAAATAAAAGGCACTAATGGCCATAGGCCTTATTACATTAATGAAGAAAAAAAGACACCCCTATCTACTTGGTCCCAGAAGAACCTTCCCCAGATTCGGCATTCTTTCTTCCCTCGATCAGCTTTCCCAACTCGCGAAGTCCCAACAGTAGGTAGGTTCTGGTTAAGTATCCCCCTTCAGCTCCCTCAGCCTTTTTGCAAGTCTCGATCCTTTTGATGAATTTCTCCTCCAGTTAAACTATACCTTGCTCCAAGTAACTCAACCTCTGGTTGGCGCTAAAAGCCATGTCCTTCCATTCTTCGATCAACCTTTTGTTGGACTCATGTATCTTGTGGTGATCGTCCTTACATTCACAGATCCTTTTGCGCAATTGGTTGTACTTGACTTGTGCTTCAGCCTTTTCGTCTATGACCCGGTGACGTTGAACGAACCCCCGCTCGATTTGACCACCCAGATCTTCTTCTAACCAACCAAAATAGAAATGGGTGCAACCGACGTGATACCTGTCTGGCTCGACGGTGTCCTTTTCGAGCCTAATCCTCCAGTGCCATAGGTGCCGAGCTTGGCACTTGTGAGGGCTATCATCATTTTGAAACTCTACTCGAAGATGACCCATTTTCTCGACCCTAGGTATGACCTGCCTTCTACCTGCTTGCCTCATAACTCGCAGAGGGACGTAAGTGTATGTCCCTCTCAGACCAATAAGTATCAGAAATGAAGCATCTCGGGACCAAATGATGAACTCGTCTGTCGGAAACCTCTCGAACATCCATTGAACCTGATCCTCGATTAAGTTACCAAATAATTCAACCCATCCTTCGGCATTCTCCGGCTAAGCGAACATGTCGGGAATATAGTTCATTCGCTTTGGGTGATGAAAAATGATATGGTCATCCCAAATCCTTCGATGGATGTCTTGTCGATATTCACCTTTTTGCAGATGTTCTATGAGCCAGAGTTGGAGTAATAAGTTACAACCTTCGAAATGCCTTGATCCTCGTTGACACATTTCTAGGGCCCGATACATATCTGCGATGATCATGGGCACAATGCTGAAGTCCTGCCCATCTATCCCTTCTATTAGCGTCTTAGTTACCATGGCCAACCTAGTATGGATTCTTTCCTTCTTCATTGGGAACACAATCAAACCCAAAAAACACACCATAAACACGAACACTCGGGGATGGATATATCCCACAGAGGTGATGGCGAACTTGTCTTGGTAGGTGTGGTACGATTTGCTGTGACCGTACCTTTCATATAAATAGTCGAAAGGGATGTATGAATCCTTCAGACACACAAATTATGGATTCTTTTTCAAACCCATCATTTTGAGGAAACCCCTTCCCGTGCGGTTTTCAGGCATCAGCAACCCCGGAGATTCCCAAGCTAGACCGGCCAAACCTCCTATCTCTTCTAATAAATGTGTCATTTCAAGATTCCCAAAACGAAACACGGACCTATCGCAGTCCCAAAACAGAGTAGCGTCCTCTATCATCATTTTGTTTGGTTGGATATCTAGAAGAGATGGTAGATTTCCCAGGTGTTTTCTGACGAGAGTTTTGTCACTAGAGTTGAGGTCTTCCCACCAATTCAACAGCCTGGGGTGAATATTGACGACCATGCCGAATCTGGGGACTTCATGCCTCATTTTCTGCAAAACAGACAAGGTAGGCCCTTTACCCCCACCAGACTCGACTATTTAACACCAATAATTAGCAGGAAGCATTTAGTTCTCCAAATAAATGCACAGAGCGTGAGGGTGTCTGTATGGGTTCTAGGGAAACCTAGTGGACTTTGGACAAAGCTGTCTTAAAGGCTATTGTGCGGACAACACGTTAACCTGGATAAGTTTTGACCATGATGCATGCAACAGTATAACGGAGTAAGGTTTCTATGGGGTTTTAGACTGGTACCCTTGAGCGGACAACTCAAGGGGGAAGGCACAGAACTGTCGACTGCACCGCTGATCGACTAGTTTTACTGCAAATACGCCTTTCTGAATTTAAGGGGTAGTAATATAGGAATAGCGTAACCACTCATTGTAAGTGTTGCTATAGTATTTTGTTTGGCACGAGTGGAGTATGAATGTCGAGCATGCTATGCAATATATAAGCATTTAAACAGATAATCATGTATTTGCACGTTAGAAAGGCGGTAAATACAACATTTATGATTGAAAGCAATTACAAAAGGGGAACAAAAAGACATGTTAGTTCGTTCATGTGGAATAAATATTTGAAAGAAGTAAACAATTAACGGCATGTAATAGGGAAGAGGAAAGAGTGCAAACATTTAAACAAAATTAAAGATCCAAATTCACGAAACAATTTACAATGGTAAAAGCCTAGGTATAATCCCCAGAAGAGTCGCCATGCTGTCGTGCTCCCTTTTTCCCCTCTTAAAGCGGAGAGATCGGGTTTATGACATTTTGGACAACTCTTTTTTGAAGGTTAAAAGGGTTAAAAGGAAGAGTCGCCACCTAACGATTTTTAGGTGCGTTAGGGCATCTAGATTAGTTAACTCATAAGACTAGTTTGCATTACCAGAGATTGGGTAAGGGCTTGAAGTTATCCCAAGGGGAAGGTATTAGGCACCCCTCGGGATCCACAAATGTGGTTCCCAACCAAATGGTTTTCGTGAATTCGGACAATAAGCAAATAATAAATAAGGCTCATATAAGAGGGGATTTCAAACAAATATTGAAGTTTATTAGAAAGTTGAAAGAAATCAAAGTAACTATTTGAGAAAAAGACGTCCTAGGTTTAAAGTAATATGGATCACATCAATGCAATACCCGATAGGCAGAGCTACACGTGATATTAACGCATCGGTCATCACATCCATATTCTACCCTTTCCCACCCCGCGAAGGTATTTAAAACGCGTGTTGGTCATGAAGCTTATCGCGTGCTATTACCCGTCCCATCCTATCAGTCCTGGAGGAAGTTAGGGACTACTATTCCTAAAGGGTAGGTACTAGGCTGAATTCTTAGGTTTAAAGGACAAAATTCTAAACGACAAACAAAATAATTAAGACTGCAAATTCAGGGAAGCACATAGAGGCAGATATGAAGCTCAGATATTCCTCCACAAGTTGTACACATAATTAACACGACTCAACCACAAATGAGGTCTCAAATTTCAGAACCTAAGGCATGATGTCTAGGCGTGAATGCAGTAATAAGGCAGTGTTATGACAGAGTTTCAGAGAAAGGATTTTACCATTTTTCAAACTATTGATTTCTTATATTTAATTAGCCGGACAGTACACAAAGAGGAATAGTTTTCCAGTTTTAACAAGTGTTAATACCTAAGGTTAGCCTAGGCGTATTAAAATACTCCAATTATACTGTCTGGATTCAGAAAAATAATAGTTAGACAGGGTGAGTATGCTTTATTAGTACGAGGCTAAGAGTTTAAACAAGTATGGATGCAGTTCCTGAAAACATGATATCTAAATGCAAGCAGGATGTAGGATGATGCAAACCTATGCATGTTGTTCTAGATGCATGAACGTTTTCAATATTAGAATCTATTCTTTTTAGCGAGATTCATTAGCACATTCTTTTTGAATGAAAGCAGAACACACAGAGATGTAATTCCTTGTTAAGTTACTGAAACCTAATACATGATCTCTAAGTGTTCACAATAGTATGTTGATTTAACACAGGATTTTAGCACAAGTAACATGTTGAAAGTAACATCTTATAGGACATGACTTCTAATTGCAAGCTTTGATAGTTAATGTTATTATTTAACCTAAAACAGGATTTCTAGATGAAGCAATCGTGAAAATGCAGAGGTAGTAACATTATAACAGCCATTTCTATCGTTGCTCAATTAGGAACATGATATCTAAGTGGATATGAGTACGATGGGGATGCTGAAATAAATAAACCTAAACATCAGGGTATCTAATGCATGAATGACAGGTATTCCTAAGCATGGTGGCTATTGTACATATATAAAATAAACCTACAAGCATGGTTTCTACCCATATCTATACTAAGAATGCATAATCCCACCCATTTCACAATCCAACGCAGAATCGTTTTTACAATTAATTATTATAGACCAGCATTGCACAAATTACATAAGTAAATAAAAAAATTAAGAAGTTACACTATAGGGAGCCTAACAGTAGGCCCAAGTCTCTAGATCCAACAATGCCATATGCCATGACCTTTTATAACCCAGGTGTGTCAGAGTTCCTAGGGACCTCAGAGGATCCCAGGCAGTGCTCACACCCAGGTACCCCAGCCATAAGTGAGTAGGTACAGTGTGGAATGCTATCCTTGTGTGTCAGAGTTAAATGGGTACTCAAATGGTCCCCAAGGCAGTGCTCACACGAAGGGGGCTGGACTTAGAAACTAGGAGTAGTGAGATGTGCTCAGAGTTTTTAGAAGGAGTTGAGTTGAAAAAGAGTTTTCTCACATAATTGTTTGAAAAATAGCTTTAGAGAACAACATAAGAGTTTGTTTTATGAAACTAGTTTGAAGAATAAAAAAGACAGGGCAATCATCAACTTAGAAAACATACATAGTTTGGGAAACAAACACAAACAAGGGAAAGGGAATTGGGGACAAGTAATACATATATGAAGCATAGTTGCACATAGGTTAACCTCAGAGAGGTATTACAGAACTTAACTAGTTACATCAATGATCTATCACAAATGTTCATGCCAAAGAGTTTAATAACATTAGATTGAAGGAGTGCCAAATAGAGTTACACCTTAGATTCAGGGGAAAGGCTCAGGATTACATAGGAACTAGGTATCATGAGTACATGCTTGTAGTGTCAGTAATCG
>ML286618.1:24687-47221 GCA_005239495.1 Nicotiana undulata
GGGGGGGGGGGGGTAAGGCAGATTCATAATAGAACATATTAAGAAAAGTACTGGACATGCTGAACTGAAAGGGAAAAGAGATCACATAGACAGGTAGACATGCTAAACATAGAGGGAAAGAGAGATCACATAGACAAAATAAACATGCTGAACTAAAGAGAGATCACATAGACAGACTAGACATGCTAATTGCAAGGCAAACAACCACAAATAGAAGCATAAGAGACATAGAAAGAATCTTAATACAAACAGAAACATATTGTTTTAGATGTTGTAGGCTTAAACTGAAATCATGCCGGTTGAATGACAGAAATGAAGAGTAGAAAAGTAATGAAGAGCAGTAAAGTGAAGAGAGGCAGAACACTAGTGTGTAGATGAAACAAAACAGTAGAGCAGCACAGTAGAATCACTCAGTTTTGGCTTGCAGCCAACTGAGTTGCAAGTAACAGCAAGAGAAACAAGAGAGTATGTGTGTGAGTGTGTAGGAGAGAGCTTAGAACAATGTATCTTGTCCGTGTCTGTTGAGGAATGAATAGAATGTATATACAATGCTAGAAACAAGTACAGAGTAGCATAATTATAGGAACAACATCAATTAAGTCAATTAGAGGTCTGGACTCCCCTCAATCAAGGAGTTATTATTTGAACGGGTCTAAATTAGGCTAAATAAGGGAAGGATCAATTAGAAAACTGATTATACCATAATGGGGTAAATAAAGAATGTGGCATGTAATAAAGTCAAGTACATAGTATCTTAAATAAGGAAAATATATACTGAGTGCACTTATATGGAAAAAGCATAATTTAATTTGAAAATTAGTCAAGAAATCACGGATGGGGACTAAAATCACAAGGGATCACTCTCAATTAAAGAAAGTATCTCATAAACAAGGAATCATTCCAATCAGTACGGACTGTGTGCACAAATTACAGATTCAAGGAGAAATCAGCCTTAATTAAAGGACTATATCAAGAATCAGAGATGCAAACGAGGTAAAGTTGTAGAGAATTAGGGATTCAAACAGGAATACACTCAATTAGGCAAGGCAAACAACAACGTCACATATTCAAACAAACCATAGTAATTAGAGAGTTGGAAACCCTAGTTACTACAATAGTAAAATCACACAAATTCATAAACAATGCAGTAACGTTTGAACATGATAAGAACACATAGAACCTAATCAGAAGATCTAATAACAAAAATATGGTAGAATCATAGGGAAAGCTTAAACATTTATGAGAAACTGAAGTACATGCATCTAAATAAACACATTAGTCGCAGATGGACTCAAATTTGAGGAAAAAACTAGCTAGGGTTTCCAACAAAGCAAAAATGAAAGAAACCTTGAATCAATCGTTAAATCGTAGAAAGAAACATAAAAATGACATTAAACAGAAGCAAAAATCATTTTCGAAAGGGGGTTATGAAACCCTAGTTTTTGAAATGAAAGATCGTCAAAGCAGAGGTATTTTTCAAAGAAGAACATGTAAAGAAGCTTCATAATATTGTAAATCTAAAGCAGATCTAGAAGTAATCGAAAAGATATGGCGCTTAGGGTTTCGTGGAACCCAGAGAAGTAAGAAAAACCTCGTATATGTCGCCTGCTTAAGCCGGAAAGGTTGTAGCTCTTACTCAGACGGCCGGGGGAGGCCGGAAAGTGGCATGGGGACCATGAGAGGTGAGTGAATCACTCCAGGTTCTCCTGAGGGCTCTAGGGTATCATGTGACCGGTGCAAGGTGGGTAAGGAACCATGAGACGATGAGGAACCATGGTTTCCAGTGAGAGAATCAGCCGGAGAAGACGAACGGAATCCATCGGAGGTGAGAAGCCAAGGGAGGCTTCTAGAGAGAACCAAAGACGAACAGAGAGAGATAGAGAGAGGATGAGAGGTGAGAAATGAGGGGTCGGTCAAGGAGGTAGTTGGGTTTAATTATGGAAATAGAAATCTGGGCCGTTGATCTAAGGCTCAGATTGATTTGGGGGTTGGGCCGGGTAGGATATTAGTTGGGCTGGGTTAAAGAGTGGGTTTTGGGTCAGGTGGGGTTGGATTAGAGGTTGGCTAGATTTTAAATAAAAATAGGCTAAATGTTAAATACCCTAAAAATAAGACAATTAATTAATTAAAATAGCTGATAATTATGTAAGATGAAATTAAAACCAAATAAATGAAATTAATATAGTTAATTGCTATAAAAAATATAAAATGATCAGTTGTTGCTTTTAAAAACGATATAAATGTATATTTGTGCTATTGTTGCAAAGTTGCTGAAATTAGCTAAATAATGCCTATTGGTTAATTTGTGAAACAATTAAATTCTAATGGAGCTAAATAGGATTATGAATAACATATTGAGCAAGAAGATGTCTTGAAATTATTTATAACATCATTTATGAATAATTATGGAACATAAGTATTAAATAGATAAATAAAATAATTTGATAAAACACGAAAAATTATGGGAAAATACCAGTCACTGTAAAGAATGATTTTGGAAGTATATATGCAAGTTTGAAAATAGTTTTGAGGAAAAATTGGGTGTCAACACTAATGCATTAGGCAAGAATTCAAATTCAACCGAGAGATGCGCAAAGGGTTCTGACATAATTAAAAGGAAGAAGTGGCAGCTGGTTAGGAAGGAAGTTGTTGCTGCATTATGGGCAACAATAGTGTACCACATTTAGAAGGCTAGAAATTGGAAAATATTCAGGAATACAATTGTAAATATAGAGAGTATAGTAACACAGATTAAGAAAGAACTAATAGATAGAATTGACATGTTTAGACATACTAAGAAATGACAGAGATGTAGTGTACTGATGCATAGATTGAGATGTAATTAGTGAATCTAAGGTCTGATTTGCAATTCTCCAGATAAGGAGTTGGAGTCAAGGTGCTTTTTTACTCTTGTTGTTTGTTATCAATGATAATTCACATTGTTACAAAAAAGTGAGGCGATATTCACGAAGTTATTGAGCAAATTTTCTGCCGAAAAGCATGGATTTTGTGATCGCGAGTCTTCATTAATGCCGTTTGCAAGTCTGCTCAGGATATTACAGATGTTGAACTATCCCTTATACATCCTATACGAATGGCCTATCTCGCAATTTCTCAGTATATTACAACGAAATTTTGAATTATCCCAATCGTGCTTGAAATCTCCAAAAAGGTCAGAGAAAATTTCATTATTCTTTATTTTTGTTTGAACCTTTAAACGCAATTTAAAATTTTCCTTCTTTATATATCTCTAATTATGGCTGTATAAATTATGTAAACGTCCATTAACATAGCAGATAACACGTGAATAATAGAACTTCCTTCACGATAATCTCAATTGTCTTAACCAGGACATGCAGTACGAGGGTACGGAAGATATCTAGACAAAGAAGCAAGAAAATAAGATAACGAGTAGCGGCAAAATTGGTTTAGCATGCAGTTTGTCAAATTTATGAGAATCTTTTACTTCATCATTTGATCTCCCTGGTAAACGTTTTTCATTGCTTTAATTAATCTCTTTACAATTCTAAATCCCCTAAGAATTGTAAGCTTTCATTCATTATAAAGGTCTACTGCTGAACAAAATTACTAGGGTCACCAAATCACTTCTGCTTCTGCTGAAAGGGGAAAAATAGTTTGGACGAAAAAATAAAAAAGAATGAGAAATATAATCGTGCGAAGCACGGATATACTCCCTAGTATATTTATATGTCTTGTCCTCCCAACTAATAAGTGTTAGAATATCCAAGTGATTATGATGTAATTTTGTCTATTTTTAATCAACGGATGGTGTAAATATATTTCTTCATGCTTGGACAAAACAAAAGATAATTAAAATAAATCTTCGAATTAGGCCTTAAATGTTAAGCAAGGTCTTTTGGGTTGTTGAACGATGAATTTAAAATTCTTTATTCTTTTCTTATTCGTAGATGATCAAGAATAATTCTTATCTAGAGTTTTCATGTACACATAAAAATTGTTTAAGCAATAGCGGAACAAAAACTAAACATGACCATGACAAATATAAGAAATGATACCTTATAAAACAAAAAAATAATAAAAAAAATTAAAGGAGAAAAACTATTTTCTTACTTGTATACAAAAATCTAATTGTATAGGGTAAAATATTGATACGCTCAAATTACACCTTAAAATAGTGTAAGTGATCGATGTCAAATATAGTAATCCAACTAGGTTGGGGTCGAATCCCACAGAGAACAATACATAGGCGACTAGGAACGTAAGAGAATTATCACTTATCGCGCAGTGCCAAACACTTAGATTTTGATTGTGAAAATATTTATAACTAAATGCAAAAATGAAAACTAACCTAGAAAGCAAGTAAAATGATCAATGGCTATAAGTATGGATGCATCGGTAATTACACTCAAGTAACGATCCAATGTATTTCATGATTTTACAAATATGAGCAAGTTTATGTTAATTAACCACAGATAATAATTCTTAATTTGCTTCTTTTGAAGACGAACAAGACTTCCTAATTGAATTATTCCTAACCCAATTAAGAGATTAAACACACCGGGATATGGCTACAAGTAGTTCAATCCTATTCCTAGGTAGAATCTATAAAATGAGGGTTAAAACCTCAAGTTCTTGTTAATTAATCTTTTCCAACCCCAAATTATCTTTTCCAAAATTAATTCGGAGTTAATGGGCGAGTCCTAGGGTTAGCTAATCCCTTTGGAAACATTAAAGAACAAGAATACTTAATGAAACACTAACTCACTTCATAAATAACTAAAAATTATTCAATACATAAGCACAACAAGGTATTTAATCCGCGCTTTAAATATGAATATTCCCATAAACAAGATTCAAGTGTTGGAAATAAATACTACACACTTAAATATTCAATACAAAGCAAGAAAATGAAGAAATAAATACAAATGGATAAGAAAACCTTAACCACAAGCTTGAAATCTTCAAAACCCAAGTGAGTGTGCAAACCCTAGCTTCAAAACTTGTTTTCTCTACTCTTCTCTACTGAAAATAAGCTTAAACAATGCCAAAGATGTCCAAAGATACTGAAAATATCTACTAGGTCGGGTATATGTGGGTTTGGGATTGAGAAATTATGATTTTACAATTCTGTCCATATCTGATGCCCGTTGACCGCACCTGCGGAAGAATTCTCATAGGTGCGGTTCCGCATATGCGGATTTCATAACGCAGGTGCGAGATCTGAGTGGGCTGACAATTTTCGCAGGTGCGAACCAAATACCGCACCTGCGGTTCCGCAGGTGCAAAAATTACATCGCAGGTGCAGCCTCAGTATATTTGAGCTATTTGCGCAGGGGCGTTCAATCTTCCGCAGGTGCGATGTCACACCTGCGACCAAACGTCCGCAGGTGCAGATTCACTAAAGGCTACTGCACCCTTTTCCACTCTCTTTGCTCAATTCCACTTCAATTCAATGCAAATCACTTAATGGCATCATCTTCCTGCAGATTGAACAGTACACACTATAAACGACCTCATGTTATCATAAAAGGGTGCAAAGTCTAACGAAAAGAGACTAAATTGAGTGGTAAAATCACCACTCATCGACACCCCCAACTTAATGCTTTTGCTTGTCCTCAAGCAAATATAAACCAATAACTCAATGAGGTTCTACCATTTAAAGCGCAAGTCGTATTGCTATCATTTACAAATCACATTCTCCAACTAAGCATTATACTTATGAATTTGGTTGGTACTAATATTTAGGCTTAAGTATGCATCTTACCCGAATAACTCCCTCATTCAAAAACAACTTCAAGAAGTGCAAGAGAGTTTCTAAATAATCAAGTGATATGAATAAGCCTCAAGAAGTGACTCAAAAATACTAGTCCACTACATATGCTCAACTCACTCATTTCCGGATATAACAATTTCACCAATCCATCCTAATTCATATGCCCTCACAAGAAAGAAAGTCCCAAAATTACCATATTTACAAGAAAAACACAAGGGACAACTTCATAAAGACACTCACACTCAAAAACAATTTCAAGTGTTACAACCAATCATGCCATAAACTTGCCCTTATTTTAATTCATCGCCTATTCAAGAGCATTCGGTTGGAGATCCCATAGGGACTTTTTAAGCTTGTGATGTAGGTTTAGGGAAGGGTCGGATAAACATTTGGGATGCAAGTGACTACACCCTCCTTGAACACTACTCACATTTCTTTCTTGTATACTTTGTTTCTTTTTTTTTAAAACCACACAGCCTCATTTGCATCTAGTTACCACATAGATCATTGGCATTGAAAGACCAACCAGGCAAGTTCTAGATGATAGAAGTAAGCACAAGATTTATTTATACAAACACTAACACACATGACACATGAATTAATCAAGACGAATCAATTTCATTTTCTAATAGGAGTTTAGAGCAATATTTTTCAAACTAGTGGGAAAAGAGTCACTAAACGAGCAAAAAATTTATCACAAAAATTATTCTTCACCATGCAACTTACTTTTTTTAATTCAAAACCAAAATTCGGAGTGGTATTCTTAATTCACATATCACATACAAGTAACTAATTTCGTTAGTACCAAATAATCCAAAAGTCTCCTCCTAGCAAAACAAGACTAATTCCCTTAAGAAAGTTGTCATGCTATCTATCATAGGGAAAAGTCACCTGGTTCACTTCAAAAATGTTCATTGGGAAAGAACCGTAGCATGAAGAAAACCCAAGGGAGTATTATTAAGGAAATAAAACAAAAAATTAAAGAACGAAACTACTAATAAAAAGCTAAAAACTAAAATACAAACAACTACTGCTAATAACACCAAACTACGAAAGAAAATAAATAATACAAGAAAAATAAAAATAGACTAATCACACCAAGCTCAGCAAGAGCACATAATATCACAAAATAAGCCCGACAAGTGCACATAACATCCATTCATAACAAAACAAAAAGCTCATAAACAATGTCATCAACAAGTCATAATGGATACAATATGCTCTTAAAGCCTCCCCCAACTAAAAACATTGCAGTGTCCCCACTGCACAATATCAAAAGTAAAGAACATAGTTTGAGGGTCTCCTTGAGGTCCGCATCAGACTAGCAGACTGCATGAGAAAAGGCTAATCAGTGTTGCTGAGAACTGTCGCCATCAGCATCCTCCGCATCATCCTCATCATCTGTCACGAACGAGTACTCCTAACTATCCTCATCATCTGCAACTGGTATCTGCCTGCTCGACTGCCCCCATTTGAAGATCGCTTTGACCCCTCTCCACACTTTGATCAAGAGTTTTCCTTTCTTTTTATTTTTCACCTTTTCCTTGTCAAATGCCTCCTTAAGGTCAACATGTGCCTTTGCTAAGCTGGTATAGGCGGTGTCGAGCTGGGTGATAGATGCTGCCATCTTACCCTGAGCCTCAAAATAAGTCTTCATCTCAGCTCTGGAGCAATAATCAGGCGGAGGCTGGGAAGTGGAGGGCCCACTGGGGAGTTGTGACACTAAATCCCGAATGGATGCAAGCTGGGAGTTCATCTCCTCAAAAGGTCCCTCAGCTGGGACAGTCTGTGAGGAGGATCCGGATCCGGCAGTAGTGGTGGTTACCTTCCTCTTTTTGCTTTTTACTGCGCCACCCTCACCCTTGACTCTCAACGGGTGGAAGGGTTTGTCGGCGGGCAGCCAATGATCAGTGTTGCGCTCCTCGACCTCTGCCCGCCTGAACAACTCAGTGATCAAGTAAGGAAACATCAATCATGCGCTATTGTCAAGCAAATAGTGTTGCAGAACCCTCAGAATATAATAGCCCACATTGACTGGGATGCCATCAAGAAGGCAAGCAATGATCAGGGCTCTGCTATAAGGAACATCTGAGACATTCCCACTGGGAGATACCCTGTTGCACAGGATATAAAGCCATATCTTAGCCTCGGCTGTGAAGTCGATTGACTTCAAGCCCTTTCTTTTGTTTGCCCACTTTACTCTGATGCTTTCAGGATACAACTTGGACACAAGCCATGGCGCATTGTCGCAGTGGTCTTTCTCTTGTAGTGGCTCAATTGGATTGTTCGGAATCCCGAGGGCATTATAATTTCTTCCACCCCGAACTTCACTATTTTGCCTCTGATGATGAGTTGTGGGTCGGCAAAGTTTGTACGCTTGAGGTTTGCGTAGATGTCTTCTTTAAGAAAGTAAGACACTAAACGTAGGAGAAAGGACAACATGCCCCTAATCGGATTGAAGGCCAGACTGCATGCCTTATGACGAAAGGGGAGTCAGCGTTGCGTAAAGTGAAGATTGGGGGGAGTAAAAAGGGGAAAGGCGATAGAAATTGGTTCCCTACGACGTCTTCTGTTTGACGAGAGTCCTTCACTGCACTCACTGGAGAGATACCGTACGCAAGTCTGCACCTATATAGTGAGGGTACGTTAAGGCGAGTTGATGAGCTAATACGACTGGCTTACTTTTCATATGTATGTGCAATGCCCCTACTCCGTACCCATTTTGATTAGTCGTGCCATCAAAGTCAATGTGTTGAATTGGCAGGTTACCTGATGAATAGAACTCACGAACCCACTCCTCGTTGACCTTGCAAGGAGTTGGAATGAAGCATGACCATCCAGAAGATTGTAGACGGTCATAGAAATCCGAGAGCGACTCAGCCAATTTATCCTCAGCAATCCCTTTTTCAAGCACTAATTTCTTGGTGATGAGGTTGACATAATACTAGAGATGGAAATCAGCACATGAAACGGTAATTTTCAAATTGTTCCTCAACATCCTCCTCAATTTCATGGCTAGAAGGAGCATTTATGTTCATGTTCGGGTCCATTTTTAGCTCAAAGACCCTTAAAAACTCAAAATGAAGTTAGTCAGGCAGTAGAATCTTGTTATCAAATTAAAACACTGCAATTAGGACAAAAAACCAAGTTGAACGGGCCCGGGAAGGGCCAATTGAAAAGCTATTGTTTTTTTCCATGCTGCCCAGTTTCCGCACCTGCGGAACTTCAATCGCAGGTGTGGTTGCGCTTATATGGAAAACAGGGCGCACCTCCGAAAAATGTTCAATGGACAAGGGGTCGCACCTGCGGAGAAGGACTCGCAGGTGCGAAGCCGCACCTACGGAAACACTGTTCGCACTTGCGGAACTTCGTCCCAAGGTTCAACTGCCCAAATTTTTTTTTACTATTTTCAATTGGGGCATGGTTTTTTTTTGGCCACTAATCTGTACTCAAGACTTCCATATTAGTGTACCAAATTTAGTTCTAACTCCATTAACACTGAGATTTAGGTACTTAACACTCAATTTTTGTTTGCACGATTTATGGAACACCTTGAGGGAAGTTAAAGTTTACTCCCTCTTCACATGAATTGGGTACTCAAAATTTTCCCACAATAGTTGCTTCACTAAAGCCAGCGCACATAATCTACACTCAACCAAATCCTCACCCGAACACTATCCTAAATCAGAGGGGTCGTGGGAAACATATAAAAAAAATAAAAAAGAACCGGCCATTGAAGGCCTGAGAGAAGATGAGGAAAACAAATAAAGAAAAGCAAAGAAGAAGAAGGAAGTGAGGAGATGAGAATACCTGGGTCTTGTGAGTGCAATGGAAAATTCACGAGCAGTGTGCAGTGTGTTGGAGTTTTTGAGAGATGGGGGATTTTGGGTGTTGGGGAAAATAATTGGAATGAACTTACCTGATGAAGTGAAAGTTAGGGATTTCACTTGCACGATTTCCGCACCTGCGGAAAATTAACCGCGCATGCGAGTGCGCAAATATCATCGCACCTGTGGAAGAGCCGCACATGTGCTCCTATTTCCGTTGCTGCGAGGCTACACCTGGGGATGCCTTGACCGCAAGTGCAGAAATACCTGGGATCTTCAGTCAATTTCTGGGCAACACTATTTTGGTGCATTCCCGCTCTAAAAAAATTGCAACTTAGCTCCAAAAATCTAAAACTTGGCAGATTAGTGCAAAACAATATTCTAAGCTATTCTAAAAAAGAAAATTTCAAAGACGACCAATTTTTTTGGAAATGATGGGTTGCCTCCCACCAAGCACCGCATTTAACGTCGTGGCACGACGCAAGTGAACTATACCACTTTTCTCGCCACTTGGATGATATGAACCGGGCACCTAGCTTGGAATCAAGCTTGTGATCACGAGCGATGGGGGGTGGTAAGTCGATGACCAAGCCAAGCATAGATTTCTTCATTTTGCACTTTTTGGCTTTCTTGTGAGGTATGTCATTTTCCTTTCTTATTTCCTCAAATTGTAAGGTGTATGGTATGGGTTTTTCCTCCTCGCAAAACTTCACTGATGCGTGTAGTTCAACTTCCATATCACCACACAATTCCAATATTGAAAAATGCTTGGAATCTGCCTTCAAACCTCCACTTTGCAATTTTCTTCAGATTTTGACATCCTCTTTTTCCCCCGGACTAGAGTCAATTTCAACAACATTTTCAATCACCCTGGTTGACTCTAGTTCCATCTTTTTATTGGCATCACAAACACTCATGGAGTCTGTTGGCGGATGTTCAAGTCTTGATTCCTCAAAGTAAAGCTCACTTTATTCCTCGAAATCGGACTCTTATCGGCTTCCTTCCACAATTTCAAATTGAGAGGCATAATTAGCCTCCATTAAAGATTTCATTTGATCCTCCAAAGTGCGGATATGCTCATCATTTTGAGTCACTTCATGTTTCAAGTCCTCGAGTGCAAAGTTGTATTTTTCCTCATTTTCAAGAATGGCCTCCAACATGAGCATCATCTTCTCATTTTGAGCATATGAGAGTTCTACTTGGTTTTGTTCAAGTGTCAAGGAAGAATTTTCAACTTCAACCTCCAAGGAAGGTTCTTGGCTATCACTCACTTCCGAAGCTTTTTGAACCCTTAAGGCTTCAATCATTTCATCAATTTGTAAGTGTAACCTTTCAAGTGCCAATTCATTTTGGAGACTATTCTCCAAAAGCTCTTCCAAGGCATTTTGCTCATTGTTTCCTTCTTCAAGTAAGCACTCCAACATGAGCTTGAACTCTCCATTTCGACCATGCTCAATTTCCTCCACTTCTTCACCCCTAAAAATTTCATCACAAAAAGTAGACTCATCATAGCAGGGGTTTTGGGAAGGGACGGTGTAATGACCCGACTGGTCGTTTTGAGCTCTAGCGCGTCATTCAACAGTTTGAGGTTATGAGCAGATTCGTTTCAGGTATTATGACTCGTAGGCGTGGTCGGGGTTGAATGTGGGTAAGTTCGGAGTCAAATTGGAAAGACAATTCTCATTTCAGAAGCCTTAAGTTGGAAGAATCGACTAAGAGTAGAATTTTGAGTAAACGACCTCGGAATCAAAATCTGAAGGTTCCAGCATATGATGATTTCGGACTGGGGCGTATGTCCGGATCGGGTTTTGGATAACCCGGGAGCATTTCGGAGTATATTGTGTAAGTTAGCATTTTAGAAGGAATTTCATAAGTTTGGGTTGAAGTGCATTTCGGTGTTATTGAAATTCGTTAGGGATTACGAGTCTGGGAATAGCTATGTATGGTGATTCTTAAGTTGGGAGCGCGATCGGAAGTGAATTCGGAGGCCCGTAGGTCATTTTGAATTCATTTGGCTAAAGATAGAAATTTGAAGGTTTTTGAGAAGTTTGACCGAGAGTTTGACTTTTTGATGTCGGGGTCGGATTCCAATTTTGGAAGTTGGAATAGGTCCGTAATGTCAGATGTGACTTGTGTGCAAAATTTAAGGTCAATCGGACGTGATTTGATAGGTTTCGGCATCGAATGTGGAAATTTCATGTTCTAAAGTTCATTAAACTTGAATTGGAGTGCGATTCATGATTTTGACGTTGTTTGATATGATTTGAGGCCTCGAGCGAGTTCATATCATGTTTTGGGACATGTTGGTTTAATTGGTTAAGGTCCCGAGGGCCTCGGGTGGATTTCGAAAGGTTAACGAAATGAATTTCGGACAAAAAAAAAAAAAAACTGCAGAAATTTCTGCTGCACGGACAGCAACTCGTGCATCGTAGAGCTGATTTTGGAGGCATATATATCAAAATCTATACGGAATCTGAAAATGTGCAAAACATAAAAGTTGTAGTCTTTGCATTCTAGTTTCCATAAAGTTAAACCATTAATGAATTGGATATTTTATCAGAAAATTATGAACGATTGAAGATGGCTGGTGAAGCAGTTTCGAAAGCATTTACTGATGCATGGAGCCGACTTTGGAAGCTCATATCTTGGAATATATAAAGAGTTATATGGTGTAAAACCTATTAAATGAAATATCTTCGAGTCTAGTTTCTAAATCTTCAAATCGTTTGTCCTTTGGATATTTCTACAAGGAGTTATGGGCGTTTTAACAGAAGGTGTACATCAGGGAAAATTTATAATAGTATGTAAAACCTTCATAGCGCAAGGTACAACTCGATGAAGCCTGGACAGATTATTTTAAAAACGAGTTTTGGCCCATTTCTTTCATTTATTTCATTTGGCTTGGACGATTTTGGAGAGCTCAAGAAGGGATTTTCACCAAGCACCACTAGGTAAGTGATTTCTTCCTATTTTTGAGTTAAATATGTGATCTTACATGGATTTAGACATGAAAAATTAGTATAAATTTGGAATTTTTGGGGAAGACCTAGAATTTGAAATTTTGGACTTTAACCATGAATTTGAGCATGAAAATTAGAGAAAATTGTATATTTGAGTTAGTAAAGCTATGGGTAGAATTTATCTTCGAGAAATTTCGAAATCCGGGCACGTGGGCTCGAGGGCATTTTGGTTAACTTTTCGAGCGAAGTTGGGAACTTGTTCAATTTGAATTGTTACAAGTATTAGAGTAAATTTTTATTGGTTTGCCCGTTGTTTGAATAGTTTTGGGGCGTTGTGCATCAATTGGAGTCGTCGGAAGGGATTGAAAGCCGGTTATGGAATTTCGGAGCGAGGTAAGTCTCCTTTCTAACTTTGTGAGGGGGAATTATCCCCATAGGTGAACCAATTAATTATGTGCAACTATTTGAGGGGGCTACGTACGTACGAGGTGACGGGAGTCCGTGTGTAGCTACTATTATGCTTGTGTCCCGGTAGTCTAGGACCCACTAGCATGCCTTACGTGTTGTACTTGTGATCTTGCCAATAATATTAGACTGTTAATGCTATCGAATTAGTAATTTATTACCTAAGAAGGTTAGAGTTTACTTTTCTTAATCATTTAGAAAGAGAATTTTACCACTTTCTTGAGTAACTGCTTTCTTGATAAAAATGCGAACTTATTGTGTGAATATGTGTATCTATGGGTTCCTGAGTCGCATGTATGATTCGAGAGCAGGATAACCCTATTATTTATATATGATCGCGTCGCATGATCGATTCGCTAGCGGGGGAAAATAGATGCATCTATTGTTCGAGCCGTTCGACCCTTCGGCAGTGCACATTTTATTATTGTTGGTCCGCGCGTTCGCCCCTCGACGTTTCTTGCGCATGATAATTGCTGCATATTTTCTGTAATTATTACCTGCTTACTGGCCTATGAAGTTTTATATTGCCAACTGAAATGATGAAGATTTAAAGTGTTAAATATGAAAGAAGTTGATATTACTTATCACTGATTTTATTACACTGCCTATGATATTCCCGCTTAGAGTCTCACTTGATTATACTAATTTGACTTCTAGCAAGTTTCTAATTCGACCTCTCGTCACTACCTCTCTGAGGTTAGACGAGATACTTACTGAGTACACGTTGTTTTCGTACTCATGCTACATTTGCTGTGCATTTTAATTGCACTGGTACTTTCACAGCGATGTGGCTGGCTTGGAGACTTAGGCGAGCTGCATCATCCGGAGGCGATCCGCAGCTGACAGAGTCTCCCTCAGATGTATTTATTTTTATTTTAAATTCCTTTTCCAATTGTATTTCGGACAAGCATTGTAGTATCTGTTTAATTTTTAGAAATTTGCTCATGCACTTGTGACACCGGGTTCTGGGATGTGTTGGGGGTGTATTTTATTAAAATGGAATATTAAACTATCGTATTTACTTAGCGGATTTTATTCAGTTATTATGTGATAAAGTGAAAGGTAATGATTTCAAAAATGCTAAAACATGATATTTAACTTAACCATTTAATGATTGGCTTTCCTGACAGTGGTGTCCGGCGCCATCACGACCTTATGGATTTTGGGTCGTGACAGACGGACAAATATACGCAACCATACCAATGACCATTTTGGCAACCACACCTATCACAAATACTCCACTCATGGGTTTGATATTGTGCGCACTATCCATCGCCGGGAGAATTTAAATAATTTTTCAATGAGTGTGGTCCTTCACAATAAGGACAAGGGTCATCAAAGTATGAACAACTACCATCCGACCAATTTTCATTATATGATGCCATTTTTTTAAATAAAAAATTAAGAAAATAAACAAGAAACAAACAAGAAAAATCGACCAAGGTAAGAAAAATAATTACACAACTCTTCAAAAGTTTGGATCAAAGCACTTATGCTTATTTCTCAAACAAACTAAATTACGCCAATTGTTCCCCGGCAACGGCGCCAAATTTGATACACTCAAATTATACCTTAAAATAGTGTAAGCGATCGATGTCAAATATAGTAACCCAACTAGGTTGGGGTCGAATCCCACAGAGAACAATATATAGGAGATTAGGAATGTAAGAGAATTATCACTTATCGCGCAGTGCCAAACACTTAGATTTTGATTGTGAAAACATTTATAACTAAATGCAAAAATGTAAACTAACCTAGAAAGAAAGTAAAATGATCAATGGCTACAAGTATAGATGCATCGGAAATTACACTCAAGTAACGATCCAATGTATTTCATGATTTTACAAATATGAGTGTAACGACCCGATCGGTCGTTTTGCGTTATAGGACCCCGTTCCCCTAAATGGGACTTCCCGTAGTGGATTTTTATTATTTATGACCTGTGGGGACGGGTAGTTTGGGATTTGGAAGAGAGTTTAGAGTATTATAGGAACACTTAGTTCCTTAAGGTTGGCCTTTAAGGCCAAGTTTGACTTCGGTCAACATTGTGAGCAAACGACCTCGGAATCAAATTTTGACGGTTCCGGTAGCTTCGTATAATGATTTCGGACTTGTGCGTGTGTCCGGAATGGGTTTTGGATGACCCGGGAGCATTTCGGCGCCAAATAGCGAAATAAGAGTTTCCTTAAGTTCAAATTGATGTTTGGAACATGTTTTTGTGTTATCAAGGTCCAAACGGTATTCCGAGATAGGGAATAGTTCCGTTAGGTCATTTAGGACTTGCTTGAGAAATTTGGTGTCATCCCAAGGGTCGGTTCGGCGCATTGTTAGCGAATTCAAGAACTTAAAGTTCTTAAGTTTGATTCTAGGAGTTTTGAGGTGTGATTTTGAGTGTTAGCGCTATTTTGAGTGTTCCGAAGGCTCGAGAAAGTCCGTATTATTGTATGGGACTTGTTAGTATATTTATATAGGGGCTCGGGTGGGCCCAGATGCCATTCGAGCATCAATAAGGCCAAAAACCCGCATCAATAGCTGCTGGTGCACCAGGTCTGGTGTGACCGCACCTGCGGTTGCCCAGTCCCATGTGCACCGCTCCTGCAGTCCTTGCTTCGCAGGTGCGGGCCCAGGTGAGGCTGCCCAATCGATGCAAGTGCGGACCAAAATCTGCAGAAGCGGAGCCGCTGGTGCGGACTCTGTTCCGCAGGTGCGAGCGCATGCCCCTTGCCCCTATTCCGCAGGTGCGAGACTTTTCTCGCAGGCGCAAGAGCGCAGGTTCGATCCTCGAGCCGCAGGTGCGGAAACATTATAGGCAGTGAGGTCTTTTAAAATACGGGAAAGAACCATTTTACTCCATTTCTTTCCTCCATAGTAGACCTTGAGAGCTTGGAAAAGAGCAAAACGACCTAGCTACTGAAAGGTAAGTGATTTCTATTCTAATGTTAGTTTAATACATGAATTCCTAGGTAAATTAACCTCCTAATTAGTGAAAATCAAGGGTTAGAATAAAAACCTAGGGCTTTATGAAATTTGGGGAATTACCCACTAACTAGCTATGAAATCATACAAAAAATTCTATTCAAAAATTTTCGGAATCCGAGCATGTGGGCCTGGGGGTGTATTTGGGATTTCAAAGTGAGTTTAAATAACTAAGTAAATAGGGGACTTTCATGCCTTTGAGTATAAATTAATGTATTTATGCATCATTTGACTAGTTTCGAGGCCTTTAGAGACGCGTTTGGAGTTTCAGGCGCGTTCTTGACCTGAAAAGTAGGCTCCACACGAGGTGAGTTTCCTTTCTAACCTTGTAAGAGGTAATTGTCCCCATAGGTGATTAAAAATGATTGTATGTCCTTATTTGCGGGGGCTACACATGCACGAAGTGACGAGAGTCCGTCCGTAGCTAGTATTATGCCTTGACGGGTAGTTTAGGATTCATAAGCATGCCCTATGTGTTGTATTTGTGACCTTTTATGTGGTCTGGGTAGTCTAATATCCTTGAATTTCATATTTGAAAGTGTAGGAGGTTATATTTCGAGTTGGCATTGTTGAATCCTTTCTTCTAAGTATGATTTCCATGTTAAATCACCGAAGATCCCTGCTAATTATGTATATGTATACGGGAATCCGTGTCACATGGATGATTCGCGAGCGGAGTAGCCTTAGTATTATGTTAACCGCATCGCATGATCGATTCGCGAGCGGGGTAGATAGATGCATCTATGGTTCGGGTCGTTCGACCCTTGGCAGTGCACATTTACTTTTCACGTCGTATCGGCCGTACGTTCACAGCCTGTTATATGTTTGATAATTTATGAGAAGCCCTGTACTTGTAACTGTTGATTTTATGAAAGAGATAAGGGTTAAATAGCTTGTATGCCATGGAAAGGGACAACGTGAGGGTACTAAAGAATGTTATCTGATGCTCATTTCCTTATTACTGTTCATTACTTCTATTACTGTTAGCCTGTATTTATTTCATATTCTCTGACCCTAGTAAGTATTATGTCGACCTATCGTCACTACTTCTTCGAGGTTAGGCGGGATACTCACTGGGTACATATCTGTTTATGTACTCATGCTACGTTCTGTACTTAATTGTACAGGTTCTGAGGCTGGTGCATCTGGTTATCATACCGGAGCTTGATCTTGAGAGTATATTTTGGACATGACTTCACGGTGAGCTGGTTTCCTTGGCGATTCTCAGCAGCACTATGGAGTTATCTTTTGTTTATTCCTGTCTACTTCTTTCAGACAGTAGAACAGTTGATTTCATCTTTTGTATATTCTACTAGTTCGCCTGTAGACTTGTGACACTAGTTCTTGAAACACACGTAGTAGACTTTATATTTTTGGAACTGTATATATTGGTTCACGATCCTTGTGGCTACATTTATTTAAGTTGGCTAACTTATCCGTTTCCACTTAAACGTTTTAAGCTTAAAATTTGTTAAGTGTTGGGATGTTTTATCAAATAAGGAAATTTCACTAATAAACCAATTGTTGGCTTGCCTGACCCTGGGGTTGGGCGCCATCACGATCTGAGTTAGGATTTTGGGTCGTGACAATGAGCAAGCTTATGTTAATTAGCCACGGATAATAATTCTTAATTAGCTTCTTCCGAAGACTAACAAGACTTCCTAATTGAATTATTCCTAACCCAATTAAGAGATTAAGCACACCCGGATATGGCTAAAAGTAGTTCAATCCTATTCCTAGGTAGAATCTATAAAATGAGAGTTAAAACCTCAAGTTCTTGTTAATTAATCTTTCCCAACCCCAAATTATCTTTTCCAAAATTAATTCGAAGTTAATGGGCGAGTCCTAGGGTTAGCTAATCACTTTGGAAACATTAAAGAACAAGAATAATTAAAGAAACAATAACTCACTTCATAAATAACTAAAAGTCATTCAATACATAAGCACAACAAGGTATTTAATCCACACTTTAAATATGAATATTCCCATAAACAAGATTCAAGTATTGGAAATAAATACTACACACTTAAATATTCAATACAAAGCAAGGAAATGAAGAAATAAATACAAATGGGTAAGAAAACCTTAACCACAAGCTTGAAATCTTCAAAACCCAAGTGTGTGTGCAAACCCTAGCTTCAAAACTTTTTTTCTCTACTCTTCTCTACTGAAAATAAGTTCAAACAATGCCAAAGATGTCCAAAGATACTGAAAATATCTGCTAGGTCGGGTATATGTGGGTTTGGGATTGAAAAATTTTGATTTTACAATTCTGTCCATATCTGATGCCCGTTGACCGCACCTGCGGAAAAATTCTCGCAGGCTCGGTTCCGCATATGCGGATTTCATAATGCAGGTGCGAGCTCTGAGTGGGCAGACAATTTCCGCATGTCCGAACCAAATACCGCACTTGCAGTTCCGCAGGTGCGGAAATTACATCGCAGGTGCGGCCTCAGTATATTTGAGCTATTTGCGCAGGGGCGTTCAATCTTTCGTAGGTGCGATGTCGTACCTGCGACCAAACGTCCGTAGGTGCGGATTCACTGAAGGCTACTGCACCTTTTTCCACTCTTTTTGCTCAATTCCACTTCAATTCAATGCAAATCACTTAATGGAATCATCTTCTTGCAAATTGAACAATACACACTATAATTGACCTCATGTTATCATAAAAAGGGTGCAAAGCCTAACGAAAAGAGACTAAATTGAGTGGTAAAATCACCACTCATCAGGTTGCATGAGAGAGTGACACATAGAGACAAAGGTGGAGGATAGTTAAAATCGAAGACAACCGTTCCATTTGTCACCAGAAAGAATGATGCTCATAAGATGCAATAAATACATGCCACCTGGTAGCATCTAATGGAAAATATTCCACACTATTTAGTACACTCCTTGTTACAAAGAATTTGTCATTTATGCTCACCATTACACATTCTTTAGTGGCCATCATAATTGACATTAAAGAAGGGGATGATCCTAGTACCTTGTTCCCTAGGTGTATCTATAAATAGTGAGCCCTGTTATCATTGTAAAGGACATGAATTTTCTGGCAAACTTATACTATATTTTATCTTCTTACACCTTAATTTCATTATTGTGGATTGTGGTGCCCAGAAGCCCTGCTCCCGGAATTACCATTTATGCTATTTTGTCTTCATTTCAAGGCTAAGTATTGCGTATTTCTTCAATTATTTTATTATTTCATTATTAAATTAATTCACTTGCCTAGAAACCACATATAAATTCAACTGTACCGTTTCACGGGTAAATAATTTGGCATCCGTTGTGGGGCCTAGACAACCGTGTAATTAAGTTGATCCTTGCCTCTTTTACTAACGTGTTTTAATTATTTGTCTTCGCAAAAAGTCGTAAAAAAGGCCAGATAATGGTTTTAACAACACACACAATCTTGAGGCCCAAGGAGACTAGCCTCATCACAAGGATTCAGTCAGTGACACGTGTAATAAAGGGAACGATGCTACGCCGGTCCACGACAAGTAGTACACACGACATGTCGGGAAACGACCCCTGATGATGCTGAAGAGGAGCATGTCGTTGAAGAGGTAAAGGTCCTGCAAGAGAAATAAATGGTCATTTTAGTCCATCTCACACGGCAGGATAAATTTATGATGGAGTTGAAGCAGGCGTTGTCAGGTGATTCCAATAATGTGAATGCATGAGGTCCAGTTCCTCCCGGTGCTCCCACGAATCAAACAACGCAGATGGTAGATAACAACACTCCAAGAGGCGAGGTTAGCTCCGACGGGGCTAGGGGGAGCGGATCCGGCCCCAACAACGCAAACGATCCTTCAAGAATGAACTCTTATGGTTTATGGGGGAAGTTAACGCCTGCATGAACCAAATCTCGGGTGCACCACCGGTGCTGAAAGGGACAAAATCAAAGAAGTATACTTAATTGCTGTAGAAGCCAAGCGCAGTACCATAATTAATCCTGAAGCTGTTTAAAATTCTCGACGTGCCAAATTATGGTGGAACTTCAGACCGCCAGGAGAATATTACTACCTATACAACGGTGGTGAAGGAGAAAGATTTAGCTTCCCCTGAGATTGAATCTGTTTTGCTAAAGAAGTTCGGGGAGACTCTCACGAGGGGAGCCTTGACGTGGTATTCGCATTTACCCCATCATTCCATAGATTCCTTTGAGATGGTCGCAGACTCTTTTATTAAGGCACATGCCAGGGCTAGAAAGGTGCATGCCCGAAAGGTTGATATATTCAGAATTGCACAAGGAGAGTCCGAGTTGCTAGGGGAATTCGTCACCCGATTCCAAAAAGAGAGGAAGTTTCTCCCCGCTGTTCCGCATGAACGGGCGGCTGAAGCATTCACCAAGGGTCTGAATCCAAGAAGTTCAGACGCTTCCCGGAAATTGAAGAAGAGCTTGCTTGATTTCCAAGCGACGACTTGGGCGGATGCCTCAAACCGGTATGAGTCTAAGATAAGGATCGAAGATGATAAGATTGGCTTCCCGTCGTCAACAAAAAGATGGGAGAAGAATAAAGAAAAATTAAAAGACGATTTCAGCACAGATAGACGGTCTTTGAGGGGTTGGGTTTTGCCCTACGAACGGGCCGAAGGATGCGGCAAAGGTTTCCGGTCGGCAAACAGGTTCGTTATCGACAGAAGAATTAATCGCGGTGGTAACAACAGATCATTGTGGGACAAAGAAGCATCGGGTACACGGGATCCTTTCTACCCTATGTCGCGCCCCATTTTTCCTCGCGGATTCAAGGTTTCGACATTTTTAGGCAACTCATTTCCTTTTGGGATGGGGTATGGGATTTGAAGAGTCGCCGCCTAACGAATTAATGTGCATTAGGACACCTAAAGCAAATAACTCATAAACCGGTTTACATTACCAAAGATTGTGTAAGGGTTCGAAATTACTTGAGGGGAAGGTGTTAGGCACTCCTCGAGGTCCACAATGGTAGGTCCCGGTCAAACTCAACTAAGCGAATTAGTCTTTTAAGGAAATAAAACAGTTTAAACAAATAGGAATTTCTTTAAAGCGGGAATTAAAGGGGTCCTAAGTTTATTAGCCTATATGATCACTTCTATGTAATACTCGGTAACCTTCCTCAAATAGAGGTGTTACGCGTAGCATTAGCGCACATGTCATCATCTCCATTACTACCCAATTACCATCCTCTTTTTTCAATTATTGTCTAAGCGTTCTAATAATATCTGATATGTATCCTATGTGTGCACTAACCCATCCCTTACCTATGGCCCTGGAGGTGTTTAGGACCTCTATTAAGGTGGTTGTAGACTCACCTATGTTTCTTAAAAGGATAAAACTAAGCGACAAACAAAATCAAGTAGGACTGTCACAAAAAGAGCAATTAAGGGGGCTCATATTTACCTCCACAAATAGACAAATAGTTGTACGCTATTCAAACAAGCTGTTTTTAAATGATTTAGGGTCCTATATGCATGATAGCTAAATGAGCACAAACAAAATATACATCCATTTTATTAAGGCGAGGCAGTGAGTACCTAACAATTTTCCTACTAATTTTTATTACTTACTGAATCTGGGCACGTTTCAAACAGAAAGGAAATCACAATTTTAACCTGGGATTTTAATTATCCTACAGCCTTGCCTAAGTGATAACCGGGCAGAATCCTATCGACATGGTATCTAAACGTTAATCAGTCTAAACCAATGATTAATTTTAAATAGACAAATTTTATCTTTTTGGACCCTATAGGCATGCTTTCAAGGTGCTGAAACTGATTACGAGCGTTATTTCATGACATCTAAACACAGAAACTGATTTTATATATTTGTTCTCTATAGGCATGATATCTAAGTGTTGAAACTATTTTTATACTTATTTCCTATAGGCATGATGTCTAAGCGTTGAAACTGATTTTATACGTGTTTCCTATAAACATGATATCTAGGTGAGTAAGGCGTTAACCAGTTGCCAAGCAAATTCAACATAGAAACTCCTAGAAACAAGATTCTAATGCACACATGGTGGTTTTGAGAACATGATTATTAATGCAGAATTGATAAACGACCTAGAAGCAGGATTTCTAAGATGCAAAGTATGAAAATTCAGCATAATGAGATAAACCCTATAAACATGGTTTCTAATGCATATAAATGCTATCACAATAACCTATAGGCATGATTTCTACCCGGATATCATAAAATATATATGAAATCCCTCCCTAGCTTTTACTAGTAACCCCATATCTGTTTTACAGAGACTATTATTACAAACCAATACAAATTAATTCCAGGATAAAAATCACTATACTATAGGGAGCCTTGGCAGGCCCAAAAGTAAACCTGGAAGCCAGGCCTTCAATCTGGAGTATACCAGTAGTTCATAATTCATCAGATGATCTTCTGGTGAGTCAAAGTTCCCAAGGGCCTCAAGGACCCCGGGCAATGCTCACACCAGAACCTTTCATAGAAACAGTTTTGTGAACAAGTTTGGAAAGGCCAACCCCATTGTGTCAGAGTTCATAGAAGTCTCATGGACTCCTAGGAAGTGCTCATAGTGGGGGGGGGGGGG
>ML286618.1:47352-62883 GCA_005239495.1 Nicotiana undulata
GTGGGGTTTTTTTTTTTTTTTTTTAACGAATTTGGGTGGTAAAAGAGGGGGGGGGGGGGGGGGGGGGGGGAGGACCCTAGATATCTAAGAGTAGGAGTTGAAAAAAAAATAGTGTGTAAGAGTAGGAGATAATTTTAGGAAAAAAACAGTTTTGATTTTTTAGAAGAGAATAGAAACAAACAGAACCACTTTAGCACATTGAGTTCAAACATGTCTTCCAGTAATCAAACAATCATAACAAGAGCAGGAATACCAGAACTAACGACAGGGTTAGACAGGTTTTGCACAGAGCCCACAACTGAATCCAAACAAGGTTTTACATTGCATAGGTTGGTTTAGTTCATTAACTATTACTAGGTGAGCATATAGACATGTACTAAAAAGGAGAAACATGCTGAAATCGAAATGACTAATCAAACTACCATACAGAACAAGGTGGGGCAGTGGGAATTAGACATGCTAGTTTCAAGTATCATTGGGAAAACATGGGCATGCTATCACATAGAACATGACAAGTTAACAGGAATTAAGTCATGCTGGTTAAGAGAAACATAGGGCAAAATAGAAGCATGTTGGAATTCGAAGCACTAACTACATAGCCATATGGGACAAAGAGGTAACAAGACTGAAGCATACTAGTTAAAATAAACAAGTAGCATATAATGAACATGCACATGTTGAGGTTCAGAGTGAACTAATCATATAGGTCATAGAGAATAGGAACTGAAGCATAGTAGTTGAGAAGGAGATGGCTAGGAGACCAATATCAAAACAGAAGTATATTGAGACATATAGCACATAGAAGAGATTATGATAATAGAATAGGGGAATACCAGTTAAAAGATAGCAACCAGGAAGGTGAAGGCAAGTTGAATCCAATAGTGTAGCCTTGGCTTTCAGCCGGCTAGACAATGCAGCAAACACAAGTAACAGAAAGAATTACAATGGAGAGTGTGTGTGAATAAGAGTGAGAGTTTGTGTGTGTAGGTGTTTCTGTATCTTTCTGAGTGTGTTCGTGTGTTTTCAAAATCATAATTGGGGGGGGGGGATTATATAGCACATAGCAGAGTAAAACAAATAAGACAAACAATAACAGAGTTCACAAATAAGGCATGTGAATAAAATCAACCAGTTAATTAGGGATAAACCTAATCAATTGACACAAAAGAATCCGGGAAAGACCCCTTAAAATAAGGAGGAATAATTAACAACCCAGATTAGGGTTTAAATAAGGCAAGAAATAAGTCATATGCCATTTATAAGTTGGTTAGAATATATCAAAACCTGGAAATCAGGTTAATAGCATAGTTAAGGAAAGTAGTATCAATCTACGATTCACAAATATGGAAAATAGGTAAAAATCATAGAAAGTAACAATCTCAGCAGAATAATATAATTTCGAGCCCTAATTAGACAAATAAGATTAATTAATCTCTGTTAATTGACAGACAAGGAATAACGGGCAAATGCCAGAACAACTAATAAAGTAATCAGATACCCTAGGGCTTATAACATAGATAGTCAAGCAAACAAAGAGTAACGGAATCAAACACTCAAACCTCTTTAGAAAGGTTTTGTAGAAACGCAAAGAAATGAAACCCTAGTTTTAGAGAAACATTAAAATTTGGTTAACAGTAAGAAAAAATAGAAGATTTTCAAAGAGAAATATCAGATAACCTCAAAATCATCTCAGATCTACAAAGATCTGAACATACTCGAGTAGACAGAAGATTAAGGTTTTGAAGAATAGAACGAGGTGAGAAAAATCCAGTTAAGAACCAGTGTTTCAAGCCATAAACATAAAGGTAACAATACTCACAAACATAGCGATGAACACAAGGCAGGTTCATCGAGAAAATGAAGAGTTTGAAGCCAAGTCTAAGTTGAATCTCTTCGAGATTCCTTCAGATAACCACAAAATCGAACAACCAGTAGAGGTAGAAGGCCGACTGGAGCCTAGAATCGATGGGAAACCCCATAGATTGAAGGGTTTCTGGATATGGCGGCTAGGGTTAGGGGAGCGTTTGAAGAGAATGGAGGAGGGAAGGGATTTGGGGGCACCAGGGATAGACAAATGGCTAGGGTTTAGGGGTGTTAGGGGTAATAAAAAAAGGCAATTGATGTTGGACCGTTGATCTTTTGAGATCAACGACCAGGATTTGATCTGGGCGGGTTTTTAAAATGGGTCTGGGTATTGGATTGTAAATTAATTGGGCTGTGGTAAAATTTTGGGCTAGTTCTGAAATTAGAACAAATGAAAAGAGCCTATTTGTTAAATAACCAGTCCATTTGATAAATAATTTATAAAACAGCTAATAAATGATAAAAAATTGATATTTATGCATAAAATGGTTTAAAACAATTTGTTAATATTATAAGAATATAAAAGACTATTTTCTTGGTGAAGTAGTGTAACGACCCGACCGATCGTTTTGCGTTATCGAACCCCGTTCCCCTAAATGAGACATTCTGTAGCGGCTTATTATGATTTATGAGTTGCGAGGACGGGTGGTTCGAAATTTGGAAAGTGTTTAGAATGGTATAGGAACACTTGGTTCCTTAAGGTTGGCCTTTTTGGCCAAGCTTGTCTTCGGTCAACATTTTTAGAAAAAGACCTCGGAATCGAGTTTCAACGGTTCCAGTAGCTTCGTATATTGATTTCGGACTTGGGTGTATGTTCGGAACGGGTTTTAGATGATCCGGGGGTGTTTCAGCGCCTAATATTGAAATAGGAATTTCCTTAAGTTTGAAATTTTGGGTTGGAACGTGTTTTTGTGTGATCGAGGTCCGAACAGAATTCCGAGATCGGGAATAGTTCTGTTGTGTCATTTATGACTTGCCTGCAAAATTTGGTGTCATTCCGAGTAGTATAGGTTGGTTCGGCGCATTGATATCGAATTCAAGAACTTGAAGTTCTTAAAGTTTGATCTGTAGGGGTTTTGAGGGGTGATTTTGAGTTTTAGCGTTGTTTTGAGTGTTTCGAAGGCTCGAGCGAGTCCGTATTGCGATTTGGGACTTGTTGGTATATTGGTATGGGGGCTCGGGTGGCCCCAAGTGCATCTCGGGCACCAAACGAGGCCAAAAACCAGCTAAAAAGGCTGTTGGTGCACCTGATCTGGTGTGACCGCAGGTGCGGGACCGCTCCTGCAGTCCCAGCCTTGCAGGTGAGACCCCAGGTGGGTTGCCCAGTTCTCGCAGGTGCAGGCCCTTTTCCCATAGGTGCGGACTCCTGTACGCAGGTGCGAGCCCGGGCCCTTGTCCCATTTTCCGCAGGTGCGAGCTATTACTCGCATGTGTGAGACCGCATGTGCGGTCCATGAGCCACATGTGTGGAACCACTGTAGGCTTGGGAAGTGTGTTTCTTTAAAATACGGGATTTTGCCCATTTCCTCAATTTCTCACCTCCATTAAAGACTTGGGAGCTTGGAAAAGAGACTCCACGACCTAGCTACTTATAAGGTAAGTAAATTCCACCCTAGTGTTAGTTTAATACATGAATTACTAGTTAAATTAACTACTTAATTAGTGAAAATCAAGGAATTGGGTAGTAACCCAGGGCTTTTGAGAAATTTGAGAATCACCCGCGAATTGGCTATGAAATCTAGTAAAAATAATATATTAACGATCCTTAGGTTATGGGTGAGTGTTTCCTTCGAGAATTTTTGGAATCCGAGCGTGCCGGCCCGGGCGTGAATTTTGTGATTTCTTCAAGAATGATGAATTGACTAAATAAGTAGGAGAATTTGCAAGCTTTGAGTATAAATTGATATTTACGTAGCGTTTGATTAGTTTCGACTCTTTGGGAGACGAGTTTGGATTTTCGGGCACGTTCTTGGTCCGAGGAGTAGATACGATACGAGGTAAGTCTCCTTTCTAACCTTGTAAGAGGGAATTGTCCCCATTGGTGATCTGTATGCTATGTGTAATGTTTGTGGGGGCTACGTACGCACAAAGTGACGAGAGTCCGTACGTAGTGGCTATTACTATTATGTACGGGTAGTTAGGCTCACATCACACCTTGTGTTCTTCCTTGTAATGAATTATATGCTATGAATCCCTGTTATATGCAGTATTGTTTCCCTGAGGTTTATGAAATTTGATAATTTGAAGGAATCGATTATGGAAAGTAATTTTAAAGGAACATTGTGTGTGTGCATGCGACCGCTTCACAAATTTGCATTGCGCGAGCGGAGTGTGATTTCCCCCACTCTCATGGGAGCGGGCCGTACGCCACGGAAGATTTGAAAGATGTATTTATATATGGGAGTGGGCCGTACGCCACAGCGCATTTGAAAGATATGATCATTTTATGGCTCAGGCCGGTTGTCCTCACCTTGAATGTGCATGCTAAATTATTAATGATTTCAAGAGTACTACGTTGACAGATATTTGGGGGAAATGAGGTAGTACTTATTTATTTACTTCCAGAGCTTATCTGAATTGCAGTCGCTTTTAATATTCACTGTTTTATTATCTTCACATACCTGTTTCTTTGATGATATCCTGCTAAATTATACTGTTGGATCTTAGTGAGTGTCAAGTCGACCTCTCGTCACTACTTCTTCGAGATTAGACTGGATACTCACTGGGTACATATTTATTTCTGTACTCATGCTACGCTTCTGCACTTAATCGTACAGGTTCTGAGGCTGGTGCATCTGGTTATCCGACCAGAGCTCAATACTGAGTACAAAGTAGACCTGACTTCACGGTGAGCTGCTTTCCCCTGACGTTCCTCAGCAGCACCATGGAGTTCCCTTTGTTATTTTCCCGTCTATTACTTCCAGACAGTGGGACTGTATATTATATCTTTTGTATATTCTGTTAGTATGCCCGTAAGACTTGTGACACCAGTTCCTGGCACACACGTCATAGTTATTATCGACTTCGATTTTGTATATATATTGGCTCACGCCTCCTTATGACTTCTTTTGTTCAAAACTGGTTACTTATCCTTTCGATATTATGTTTCGAACTTTAAAACTTGGTATATGTTGAAATGTTAGTCAAATAAGAAGGAACCCTTAGTAAATTGCGTGTTGGCTTGCCCGGCCCCACTGTTGGGAGCCATCACGGCCTAAGCTAGGATTTTGGGTCGTGACAAGTAAGGTGATTATGCACACATGGTCTATTATCGCAAAGTTATTGCAGTTATAACCCTGAAAAAATGTAAATGTGTCAATTCATGAAATAATTAAAGCTTATTATAAATATAAATGATAAAATTAAGTAATAAAATTATTATAAAATCATTTGTGATGCAATTGATAATTATTTATATAATAAAATACTGGGATAAACTAATAAAAATCCTTTAAAATGCAGAAATTATAGAAAAAGTATTAATTGATGCCCATGCATTGTTTTGAAGATATAAATGCATTTTAAAAATAATATAGGAAAAAATAAGGTATCAACAGCTTCCCCTCTTTACCCGGGAAGGATGAAAGAGTTATCGGGTAAAGATATGATGGTCAATTTTGACCGAGTAGGATGATTTGAGAGACATAGGCCGCACTCTGATTTCCGAGCTGCCTACGTATCCCTGGTTTTATAGGAATCAAGTCGTGTGTAGTTCTGGATTCACCGGAGAAATATACCGATGAAGTTATCACAAGAACAGTCACAAGGTTTTGAATGGTTGCAGTGAGTGGTCAGGTTTGAAGTTGTGTGAAGCAACGGGAGCGGGATTTCTCCTGCTGGGTTAATGGTTTCTCATCAGGTTACCTGCAAATCAAAAGGTGTACTACAAGCATATATCTTTGCATAAATTTAAACGTGATGCAAATTACCTTCGGACTATGAAGATTGTCTTTGGACGGTTGAGGATGACGTCCTTAGACTATGATGTCCCGGGCCATGAATTGAGTGGTAAAGGATTTGCAGGCCGTGAAAATGGTGACTCCGAACATGACGCCTTTGAATAATGATATGAAAGTTTGAGAGATCCTCAGGACTTGGCATGGTGTCTTCCAGCTATGAAGATGGTGCCTTCAGACTATAACGCCTCCGGACAAGCTAGCGATATTTTAGCCATGAAGTGCAAAGACATGATGCTAGGAGCAACAAAACAAGGCTTAGTCTTGTATGGAGTTGAAGGCAAAGATTAGCCCGAGAGAATAGAATAAATGATGCAAGGGAGACAATGCTCACTACAAGTAATATGATTTTTTGTGACGACTTTTTGCAGCGACACATATAGTTGCCACAAAAAGTAAGGTTTTTGTGGCGACTTCAAAAGGTTGCCACAAAAGTGATATTTTTAGCAGCGACCCTTATAGTCGCTATAGAAAATAGCATATATAGTGGCGACTATGTGTACGTCGCTACAAATATGTACTAGCTTTTTACAATAAAATATGGATGAAAATGTATTGTGGCGACCTTTAAAAAGTCGCTGCTAAAGACCTTGTTGTGGCGACATTATCGCTCCTAAAAGTGGAGCTTTTGTGGCACCTTATATGTCGCTTCTAATTCTTTTATTTTGATATGAATTATTATTTTTATTTATATATTAATTTTACTAATAGTTGAATTAAGTTTATGTATTTTTTGTCCCTTAATATTGCTAAATAAGTACTTAAAATAATTTTATATATCTAAACACTTTTAAATATAAATACTCATATATTCAAAATGTTGATTAATAGTAGAGTAATTTAATTAAGTATTTGAAATAGTTTCATATATTGTATAAAGTTAGTTCAAGTCATTTTTACTTCCTATTTAGATAATTAAAAAATAAAAAGAAAAACAAAAGAAATCAAAACATACAGAAATTCTTAAATGATTCCCCCTCCCAGTTAAAGACCCAAAATTTCCTGTCCAGCTCCCATTTCCCCCAATTCCCCCGCGCCCTTCATATTTCGTCTCTATCTAAAAAGAGTTTAGGGTTTCCTCTCTCAACTCATAATTGTTTAGCATTAGAGACCCTATTTTCTCTCGGCCGAGAAGAAAACCCATTTCATTTCTGAAAAGAGGAGGAGATTTAAAGGAGGTAGCTGAGGTCTATATCCCATAAGTTGAAATTGGAGTATCATTGAGGTACAATTAATTTTTTTGTGTTGGTTTGATTCAGTTTTCTTTTGGGTCAATTTGGCTTATCTCTTGCACATCACTATTTATGAAAAAATCACAATTTTTGGCTCGAAGGTAAGCTGAAGCCACTCCTTTCTAACTTAGGGTTGCATTGTTACACCGTTTTTGCATCTTGTCAAACTTCTTGGCTCTCTAAAAAACTACCGCTTTGTTTCCCTTAATATTTTTGGCTCTGTTCATTTCTGCTTATAGAACAGGTGGCCGGCCACGACCAGTGCCACTTTTATTCAATTTGAGAAAATTTCCTTTGTTGAGGTTAAATCAAAACTAGTCCTTGATCTCATGGTGCTGCTTACTGGAATTGAGGAATATTTGATACATCTGCTTGAAGATGATAATGAGATAATTATTGTTAAACTTCCTTGCATTTCTTTAGTGGAAGACAACGTAAGGACCTGCCGAAAAGGACTAGAAAATATATATTGATTTAACGTGTCCTACAGAATCATCCTGGCCCTAAACAAACGGCAAAATTTTGTAGTAATTAAGTTAATTTCACTTTAACATTCAAGTTTCATCTTTTAAGTCATTTTCTGAGAAGATAGAAAAAACTGTGCAGCATATTTAAGAAAACTGAAGGCAATTTGTCTTCCATTGTGGTACTACTTTGGGAGATAACTTTCTTAAAAATAATAATTCAGTAGTAAGAGAATATCTACTAGCTAGCTAGTTTGTTTGCCGTATATGTCCTTTTGTTGGAATAATGAAGGACTAGATTTAACTAGAAAATTAAGTCAGGTCAAGTAGAGTCAAGACTGATGTCCAGCTATGTTGTAAGGAGCGACGGCCCGCACCCTGTCCCACACGGTCGGGTCTTCATTTAGCGTATGAGTAGAGTCAGGTTATAAGAGAGAATCTGATCTTACTGCAAAAATATTGCATTGACAAATTTGTTTCCCAATTATACTAAAAAAATTTAAGAAATTAATGACATATTCATGATAATGTTGTTCAACATCAATCAATAATGCCTGTAGGGTGTAGCTTACTGGAATTGAGGAAGACACTTTCTTGCATGTTTTGGCAAAGGCTGTTGGTGCCATCCGAGAAATGGGAGATTCTTCAAGGTTCACATTGGGAGCTTTTATGCTTTGGTGCTTGTTCCTTTCCTGCAGTATGTTGTCCTGAGACATTATGCTTGTAACTTTTACATGTCATTAGACCTTATGCTTGAGAGGATTTGCTTGGAGGGAAGCCGGAGGCAGGCCAAGTATGTTGTACATGCACTTGCATCAATAATGAAGGATGATGGGCTCAAGTTACTTTCTGTTCTATATAAGGTAGGTCATTATCTCATTATACCCATATAAATCACTGCCTATTGGTTAATCCTCTCTAGATTTATCTTCGTCATATGTTGATGAAGTTTTTGGGTGTTACATTATTTGTGTAATGTGCAGAGACTTGTTGATATGCTAGATGAGAATTCACATTTACCTGTTGTACTACAATCTCTTGGATGTATTTCGCAGACTGCTATGCTAGTCTTTGAGACAAGGGAGAAAGAGATAGAGCAGTTCATAAACAAAAACATATTGGAGCGCGGTCATGTTTGTCTTCTTGAACTAATGCAAAAATTTATGAACTGTTTACCTTTCTTTTAGCATTCATCTAAAGGCAAATTATTCTTTTCAGACATCAGAAGGTAAAACTAAAGAAAGTTGGGAAGAACAAAGTGAGATATGTTCACTGAAGGTCAGATTTCACTCGTTTATTATCTCCATTCGGTTATTCAGTATTATGACTAGATTCTGAAGGATAAATTGCAATTTTTATTCAATATTTATTTTCAGATATTTGGAACTAAGACACTGGTCAAAAGTTATTTACTAGTGAAGGATGCCCACCTTCCTTGAGGTTAAGTCAAAACTATTTCCTTACATTATTATTCTATCAATTCTTTGTTCTGCTTTTCTTTTGCTTATTTCAATTCTTGGGTTTGCTTCTCTTTCCGCTCTCGCTGTGCACATACACGTGTTTGTGTTTTTCTTATTGATCATGTATCTTTTTTCTTGGTATTTGGTTCTTTGATTGGTTTTGGGAGGAAGAAAGAGTAGAAACAATATGAAAAATTGATGTACTCCGTTTTGTTTTCCTCTTTTAATACAAGGTAATCTATATGCGTAAGAGGAAGACAGAACATTATTTATATACTTAATATTAATGTGGCAAGATAAACAATGCAGAACATATTTATATCATGTTTTATCACGGGGCAAAGGAAGGAGTATTATTCTGAAAAATTCAAGAAAATGCAATACTACACTTCTTAGCGTACTATTTTAAGCTTCCTTATCTAACATAGTTTTAGTGTCTAAAGATGGACTTCTGGTCATTCGTTAAATTCCTCCATAAATGATGAAGAGAGAAAAGCTTTTTGATTTTAAAATGAGAAGGAGCTATGTATATGCTGAGGATTTTTAATAACTAAAAGAGTTTAAGATTGACACAATTTATGCTTTTCTTGTTTGTATTAAAACTGAACTATAAGCAACCAATAATTATGTTCAGCAATATAAGCACAACTACACTGGGTTGTAAAGATATACCATCCACATCATGCACTTATATGATGCAAGTATAACTGTATATTGTGGATTGTTGGTTTTAGATCAAGATACTATACATTCATTGTAAGCATGCTTTCTTGTTTTTCTTCGGTTACGGCTCACTTTAGTAATTAGATAATAAAAAATGCATCCATGGATTATGATTTTCCCAATTGCTATATTTATCAGGACTCTCGAACATGTAGTCCTTGTTTATTATCGTGAAACGCAAGAGGTTTGCTTGCTATTGTTAGTTTTCTCTTTTTTTTGTAGCCTATTCTTATTTTTCTCATTAGAAACTACTTTCTGAAGATAATTGTTATTCATAAGTGTACATATGAATTTTTAAAATACTCAAAAATATTTTTTAGAAAAGTATTACTTTCAACCAGTAGTTCGCTAATTTTCATACTCGCTGATACTATTAAGAAAGCATGCTCTTTTTTAAAAAGTATATCTGGTTGCTTAATGTATAACAATTAGTATTGAGGCGCAAAGAATCTGCACGTTGCCTGAATATTTGTACATCTTTTAGCATGTGGGAGTTCACTTTGTACTTCACCATCTAGTAGTTTCATTTTTAAATTAGTAAACTATAGTTGGAAGAGCACCTTTTATGAAAAATAGAGAGAGAAAATAGTGAAAATTAGGACAATCTGAAAATGTGAAACATGACACATGACATATGTTTATACCATCATTTGAGGTGCTCTTCAATGTGCATTATGATATGTTGTTTAGGAAGTCTGTTCTTTTACAGAGAATATGATTAGTGAATAATCAATAGAGAAAGTTTTAATTCCTTATACTTTTTATTTGTTGTTGATATGTGTTGATTAGTTTTAAAATTTTGGGCACTTATACATGAGAGAAAGTAATTTTAGTCATCATTATTATCGCAATGTTTAAAAACACATTGACATGATTACATCATTTCATTTCATGGTATCTAAATGTATTTTCTAACGAATCACCCTGAATTTCTTTTGTAGGTAGTAACCAATACAAAGAAGATAATAATGTGTTTTCCTATGGATCTGTATAAAATGAGCCGCACTTGGAGGCAACCAATATTATCTTCTTGTGAAAGTTTTGTTGCTGCATTCTGAGGCCATATTCTTCAAAAGGAAATGAAACTAGCCAAGGACGAGCTCGAAGACATTTGATTTGTGTTGTAATTTTTTGGCATTTCATATGTATAGAATTCCTATTTATTGAATTTTTAATAAAATGTTCCTTGATTATTCTGTTTGATAAAAGTTTTAATGGTGTCTTTTCTAATATTAATGAATTTCTCTAATACATTTGTGTAATATTTTTTTTAAAAAGTTTTGCCATATAATAATTTTTAAAAAGTAGAGTCTGTTAGAAAAATAGGTTTTAGGGGCGACCAACTTTGTCACTAAAAATTAGTATTTGTGGCGACCAATATTGCTACTATACGTAATGCTATTGTAGCGACCTAAACTGCCACTAAAGGTATAATCCCTGTCGCTGCTACAAGTCCATCATCAACGGCGACCTACCCCAATATTGCTTTGTGGTTGCATATTTTCTTTACTTATCGTGGCGAGTTACGTCGCCACAAAATATATATTTTTGTGGCAACATCCAAGAGTCGTCACAAGTAACATTCAGTAACGGTGTTACTTGGAGCGACTAGAGTGTCGCTACTAAATGGTTTTAGTGGTGACTTTTCATGCTTTAGTAGCGACTTTTGTCGCCACTAAAAGCCCGATTTTTTGTGGTGGCTTAGTCTCGTGCGGGATTTGGGACAGTGCTTAATCCCATGCAAGTGAAGGTGTCGCGCCCCCTTTTTCCTCTTGCGGAGTCCGGGTTTCGACATGCTTTGGGACAACTCGTTTTCTTTTGGGAAAGGGGTACGAAAATTGAAGAGTCTCCACTTAACAGATTTAAGGTGCGTTAAGGAACCTAATGCAAATAACTCATGAAAACCGGTCTACATTACCAGATATTGGGTAAGGGCTTGAAATTACCTTGAGGGGAAGGTGTTAGGCACCCCTCGAGGTCCACAACGGTGGGTCCCGACCAAACACATTTCGTGAATTACTCATTCAGCAAGTAAAGCAGTTTAAACACATAGGGATTATTAAAACAAGAATAAAGGAGGTCCTAGGTTTATTAGCCTATAGGATCACATATGTGCAATACTCCATAAACTTTGCTCAACTAGAGGGGTTACACGTAGCATTAGCGCACAGGGCATCATATCCTTTACTACCCAATTACCCTCCCCTTTAGTGGTTATATAAGCGATTCAACGTACTCTATGTGTGCATTACCCGTCCCATAATTACGGTCCTAGAGGTGTTTAGGACTTCTAGTCAAGGTGGAACTAGACTCTCCTAAAGGTGCTTAAAAGGAGAAAATCTAAGCGACAAGCAAACACAAATAGGACTTTTCAAATAAAGGAACAATTAAAGGCTCACTTTTACCTCCATAAATAAGCAGTCAATTGCACGTCTCAAACAAAAGTATTTCGGACATTTTAAGAGATCCTAAAGCAGGGTATCTAGGTGAGCATCACAAATAGAATATATGCAACATTGTGTTAAAGCGAGGCAGTAGAGACCTAATCAGTTTGCCTACTGATTTTAGGACTTGCTGAATCTGGACAGTTCACAAATAGTTAAACAAAGCATAGTTTCACAATTTGTAAAATTTTAGTTGTCCTACAGGCTTTCCTAGGCGAGAATCTGAGATGTCATATAAACATGATATCTATTTGCTAATCGGAGTTCATAATAAACCAATAAATGATTTTAAACAGGCAGTTTGTTCATTATGTCCTATAGGCATGTTGTCTAGGTGAAAACGTTTCAGAACTGTTTATATATATTTATCTTTATAAACATGATATCTAGGTGTTGGGATTGCATTTAAACTTAATATTATAGACGTAGTTGCTACTGAAGAAACTGATTCTATACGATCTAGATGTAGTCATGGTATTTAGACGAGTGCAATAAAAGTCCTAAAGCAGGGTTTCTAATGCACAGAAGAGAATGAACATGATTATTAGGCAGAATTAGTAGCAAACTAGTGACAGGATGTCTAGGAGACATGAGTATGCAGAATTTTTAGAAAGCAGAAGTTTAGAACAAATGATATGATGCACCTATAAACATGTTTTCTAGTGCACAATCAGTCCTATAGGCATGGTTTTTTCTAATGCACATATATAATCATGACAATCATAGGAGCATGATTTCTAATGCTAGTAAATAATCATTTTTTGAATTACATAATAAATAATATTATACTATAGGGAGCCTAGATAGGCTCAAAATTAAACCTGGAGGACCAGTCCTTCAACCAAATCCAAAGTACCATACCTCATACTGTCCAAGAGACTGTCCTGGTGGGTCAAAGTTCCCAAGGGCCTCAGGGACCCCGGGCAATGCTCACACCTTTAAAGAGTAACAGTTTTGTGCAGTGTGGAATGACCAGCCCCAGTGTGTCAGAGTTTGGAGGAATCTCATGGACTCCTAGGCAGTACACACACTGGAGGGGCAGGTTCCTAAGTGTTCTAAGAGTAGGAGTGGAAGATATTGCTTGAGAGAATGGAAAGCAGTTTTAGGAAAATAGTCCAGAAGTAAAACAGTTCAGAATAGAGAATAGTTTAGAAGTGAATACATTTTAGGACTGAAAAATGGTTTGGAAGTGAAAACACATTAGGAGTGAAAAACAATTTAGAAACATTCCAAAAAAGGTTCAGCAAGCAACAACAAGTAGGAAAACACAGTCACAAGATTTCAAACAAAGCTCCATATTGCCCAGATTCAACTCATTTTGTTAATTAACCTTAGGTGAGCATTTAGCATGCTGAGAACAAACAATTACACAGAGAAGGGAGAAAGGGTTGAGAACATAGAAATCCTGAATCATGAGCACATAGAAACAAGGTGGTATGAAAGCATGCTAGTTAGTAAGGACGTAGAATAGGCATGTGATGACCCAAAAAGGGGTCATCTTATGTGCATCTAATTTGGACTGTGTTCCGAGGCCCGAAAGCCTCTATTAATCTCACCTCGATGTGCGTGCGCAGCCCGAACACGTAGCCGGGAAGCCTTTATGTGAAAAACTTGATTAAGAGTTAATTTTTTTGTAATTAATTGAATAAAGTTGACTTTGGTCAACATTTTTGGTAAACGGACCCGGATCCGTGATCCAACAGTCCCGGAAGGTCCGTAGGAAAATAAGGGACTTGGGAGTATGCACGGAATCGAATTCCGAGGACCCAAGTCCGAGAAATGAATTTTTAAAGAAAATTATTTTATGAAAATATTAAAGGCTTATGAAAATGAACCTTGATGTGAAACCTGTGCTGCCAGGCCCGTATTATGATTTCGGAGCCCGGAACAGGTTAATATGTGAATATAAGTTATCTGTGAAATTTGGTAAGAAACGGACTCGATTTGATTGGTTTCGGATCAAAATGAGGAAAATTGGAGTTAATGAAGTTTTGAGGTTTTTAAAGAATTTGAAAGTTGGCTTGAAATGTCAGTTTATGTTCTCAAGGTCCGAATAAAATTCCGAGACCGTGAGTAGTTCTATTGTGTCATTTATAACTTGTCTGCAAAATTTGAAGTCATTGCGAGTAGTTTAGGCCGGTTCGGCGCGTTGAAGTGAATTCTAGAATCTCAAGTTCTTAAGTTTTGATTCAATTTGGTTTTGGGGTGGAATTCTGAGTTTCGTGGTTGTTATTCAGGTTCCGGAAGTTCGAGCGAGTCTGTATCATGAATACAGACTGGCCAGTGCTTTTTGACGGAGTCCCGAGGGGCTCGGGTGTGTTTTAGACCCCAGGGAGCTAAGTTGGAAAAACCAGAATTTCTGCTAATTGGTTTCCTTCTCTGCGATCGCAGAAGGTGGGTTGCGATCGCGGAGAAGGATTTTGCTGGGCTGTTGATTGTTCTATGCGATCGCATCTTCCCATTTGCGATCGCAGAGATCTGGGTTCCACACCTTCACGATCGCAGCTCGTTTCTTGCGATCGCATAGAGACGCGTCTGGGCCCGATGAGTTTGTTCTTCGCGATCGCAGGACCCCTGCCGCGATCGCAGAGGTCTTGCTAGTTGTTCTTCGCGATCGTAGGACCTCTGCCGCGATGGAAGAGGTCTGGACAGTTGGCCTTCGCGATCGCAGGCCCCTTGTCGCGATCGCAGTGAAGGAATCACTGGGCAGTTTTATAAAATACGAGACTTAGCCTTGTTCCTCCATTTTCATCTTCCTCTTCACGATTTTAGAGAGCTTTTCAAGGGACCTTCCACCACTGCTATTGAGGTAAGTAAACTCCATAGTTTTACTAGTTTCAAACACTAATTCCGAGTTAAATTCACTACTAAATTATCAAAAATCATAGAATTAGGTAGTAATTATAGGGTTCTTGAGGATTTTGTAATTTTCCATTTTAGGCCATGAAATAAAGTAGAAATCACACCTTAATGATCCTTAGGCTATAGGTGAGTTATCCCTTCGAGAATTTTCGAAATTTGACCATGAGAGGCCGGGGTTGGAAAATGGGAATTCTTCAAGAATGGCGATTTTATTGAATAACTAAGATAAGTTATCACATTGCACATGCATTGATGTTATTGTATATCTTTTGACTAGTTGCGAGTCCTCGGGTATAGAATTCGGATTTTCGGGCGCAATTGTGGTCCGAGGGGTAGATTCGACACGAGGTGAGTCTCTTTTCTAACCTTGTAAGAGGGAATTGTCCCCATAGGTGATGTATATGCTATGTGTAACTTGTTTGGGGAATACGTACGCGCCAAGTGACGAGAGTCCGTACGTAGCCTCTATTATTGTTATGGTCCGGGTAGTTAGGCCCACATCATGCCTTGTATGCTTTTCCTGTAAT